>LNAR01002106.1:0-158618 GCA_001630585.1 Pseudogymnoascus sp. BL549 | reverse complement strand
GCTGTCAGAACGGAGATCGTCATAGGCCCTGGAGGAGAGAGGAGCGGAGGACAAACCAGACCAGGAGCCGGGAGCAGGGAGTTGGCGGTGGGGGCAGCTGTCGTTTTCGTGCTGTGGGCTAACCACAGAAAAGTACAGAGCGCGCAGACAGACGGCACAAAAAAAGTACTTGCAGTATGCGTGTTGTAAGACAGGGCGACGTGTTTGTGTGGACATGTACAACAGAAGTAGAACACCGCCCTTCGTCCGCGGGAGTAGTACATACTTTCCATAAGGGAGAGTACAAACCAGACGTGTTTGAATATGTATGATATGAAAGTATCCAGAGGTGTATCCAGAGGTGTATCCAGAGATGTATCCAGAGTTGTATTCAGAGATGCCCAGTCCCTCCTTGCATGTATTGCGCACTGAGTAAAGAGGGCATTCAGCCATCCAGCCATTTTCCAAGCATTTCCCACCTCGTATCGATAAATATTTTCAATAGTCCGACGTCCGTTCCTTGGTCCTTACTGCACCCAGCTATAGTGTACAGCTATAGTGTACAGCCCAGCCCAGCGCTGCAGATGTAGCCAACACACCAAGTCTCAAATCATCCCGGGTCCACGGCGCATAATAATCCGCATATACGACACATCGGCCCAATCATAACAATTCCATTACTCCCCGCTCGGCCATGGAACCGTCCGGATCTTATGGAATCTTATGCGGGATGGCTGCGTTGGGTTAGAGAGGGGGGGAGATAAAATCTGCAGGCTCCCCCCTCCCTCCTTCCCTGGTTAGAGATAGCAGCCGGCGGCTGAGAATTTTGGTAGTAGCGGTTGGTAGTGTTGATAGCAGCTCGTATTGTTCGCTTCGGGGATAGCGGGGCGACAGGTTAGTGAGGTGGCTAGAACGTGGCGGACAAATTGGCGGGAGGGTGCCTGGATGTGTCTGGGCAGTAGCGAGCGGTAGTAGTCGTTAGTAAGTGGCTAGTAGTTCGTAGTAAGAATAGTAAGAAACGGGACCCGATAAAGTACCGGTACTCAGCAATATCAATCGTTGCAAGTTTGTATAGTATAGTATAGTAAGACGGAGAACGACGACCACGGATATCACGGGAAGTCAGTCAGACGGACGGATTGGACTGACTGAACTGACAATCGGAAGCCATTGGCGACACACGAACTGGCGGAAGCCTAGAAGACAGAATAGGCTGGAAAATGGAAGTTGAAAGTCAGGCACGTAGCTTCGGGATCGACGCGCACGTACAATGTATGTTTGTAGGGGCCACGATGATCGTTGCTTGGCGCAGAAACGACAGACAGGGCTACTGTTCTGTTCGCAGGACCATTCGCGATGCTGTACTGTATAGCTACAGTGTGCACCACGAGCGAGAACTATACACGACACAAGTCGGGTTCGTAGACGGTATGACGAGTGCGCCGTGGAAATAGTCAAGCCTTTCGTACATGGCGCACAGAACTCACTCTGTGTGTGCCTTCACCCATGATACTGGTAGTGCGTCTACCCTACCTCCGCGGCAGGAGCGGTGATACTGTGCTGTGCTGTGCGATCGAGTAAGACGATGCTGTCTGTACACGCCGACCTGACCGAGAGGGCGACAGTATTGACAGTGACGCCGTGAGATTGTGTCGTTCCAGGAAGTGACAGGGAACCGTGTACACTGCGACATGGTAGAGCTGGCTTGGTTGGCCAAGCTGACGAAATATTGAAAGCCAAGGATATAGATGACATGGCGCCGCAGGCGTTGCCTGTGCCGAGTAAGGCAGGCAATATATATTCCTTGCCCAGCCGCAGTGCAACGCCCAGTTGCGTCGTTGTTCAGTCGTGCAATATTTGCTGTGCCTACGATGGCGCGGCAGACTGCCACGAGAAGTGTGTGTGCCGTGTGTGCCGTGTGGTGGCTGCAGATAGGGCTGAGGGGTACAGTATTGCATCGAGCGGAGAGCTACTGTAGCGGTGGTGGAGTCAGCTTCGTAGCCATGTAAATGTCATGGGGATATATTGTAATGGTAGTTGAGCCCGTCAGCGGCGGAAATAAGCTAGTCTGCTGTGAGGGAGGGACCTGGCCTGAACGGATGTGAAGGTAGTCAGTTGCTATTGATTGATATGGATTGAGTGTGTTTTAAAAATTGAATAGATCGGTTTCCTCGTCGTGTATCCACGTAGTTGGACTTGGTTTTGACGTAAGTATACAAGGACTATTTCGTTGGTATATCCGTTGTTGTAGGGTGTGGACACAGGAACACATGGTGTCTTGACTTGGCACGCCTAAAGGATGTTCAAGCTGATATCTTGCTTTGTTAAAGCGTTGGATATCTCGGTGCTACTTCACTATCCGCGGAGATGGACTGTGGACTGCCTGGGAGTTGATAAGTCCAGATAGAGTCATGGAGCTTTCTTTCCCTCTGGGCTAATTCTCAAGTAATTAGACAGTTGGAAGGTATAACACAGCAATTATGGCGGGAAGAAACTACGAGATTCATCTAATGTACTGTACAGTAGTTACTTATACGCACTAAGAGCAGAGATAACATCTTCAGGCTGCTCCTGCTCTCTTCGTTACTGCTTTACATACCCCCTTCCCCGGACTTTGAGAAGCACCAAACATACGCGTTCTATCCCACCCCCATAACCTCCTTCGAGCGAGGTTGAACCTCACTCAACCTCCTCCCGGTCATCAAATGGCCAAGACCTCTCCACCAAAGCCCTATCCCCATCATCCTCTCCCATTTCTATCCACTCCTTCAGCTCTCGATTCCTCTCTAAAGCCTCATCAAACACCTCGTTCCTCACCCACCCAGCACCCCCCTCCAGTGCTCCACCAGTATATTCCCCTTGAACCAATTATCCTCCAATTCATAGAAAGCCCAAGCATCTATAGGCATAGAAAACAGCTTCCTCTCTATCTCAATGTAACTCGTCACGAGATGTACGCTCTCCTTTTTCGTTAGAGAGAACCACCGATCTTCAGGTGGCTGACCGGGGGCTTTCTCCATGATGATATACTCTATACCAACGGCATTATCGTTTGTAGATGACTATGCGTAGACGCGGGGAACGGGAATCCCTTTCGATTGCAGAAAATCTAGCGTGGCTACTTCACTCTCCGTAGTGAAGTGCTTCGGTACCGTGAAATGGCAGGGAATCTTGACTATGACTTCGAAACCGTCGTCCATAGTAAGGAGGAAAACCCTATTAAAACCTCATTCTGCGAGTTTCTTCATAGAAGATACTGTTTTTCTCCCAACACTCTCTGCCGCAACCGCTTTGAGCTCTTCGATGTTGAACTCAACATATCTCTCCGCCAACCGGCGCTGCTCATTGTAGAGGGAACGACCAGAAGTATATGAAAACAACTCATCCTGCTGAAGTTTCGAACTACCAAAATGTCGCCCGCTTATTGCACTAAACCGCTGGGTAGGAATTGCATGGCGGATGTATGAATGCTGGCCTGGCGCACGTACGTTCCGTCTTGCAGGTGGAGCCAGACTGCGCGTTAACAAGCGTAAGAGAGGGACTGTGAGAGGAATGCGTGAATCCATCATCCCCAACGCATTAATTACGTGAAGTATAAAAAAATATCTGACGGGTATCTCTGTTAGAGAACAGTTGCTGATGCCTCAAAGCCTCTGTCTTCAGGCGCGTTGTACATCAAAAGAGTAGTATGCCATGGCCATATCTATAAAGGAACGAAATATTCCAAAGCACAATACTGAAATAACCTAGCACCTACGCCCTCTTACAAGCCATAGTATGGTCGGTTGTGCTACGACGCGGCGGTCGTGCGTTTGAGAGAACGTCGTTGGGAGGGAGCTCTAGTAAGCAATGAGCATCAGTTCATCAAAAGCTTGGCAAACTGGAGGCGACAACAGCACAGACGAGATCGAAGATCAACAGTTTACAACATCACGACGGTGCGCTGTCTTTGTTATGGAAACGAAGCTCTTAAGGTTAGGCATATGTTATTCTCAACAAGAGTAGGGGTGACCATGAGGCACCGAAGCATCTGAGTAGCATCCTTGCAGCTTATAAGTGGTTAGCCTCTAACGTGCATCGTGGAATTCACAGTTCCCAAGAAAGGCAGCACAAACCAGACCCGAGACTTTATCTCGGGACGGCCCGCTGGCTCCCCACCCCGCCACCTTATTCAACAGCCCCCACGATGCCCTTCGCAATAAAATCGCCACCACGCTCAAAATGCAGTACGTACAGGCTCCGAAAAATTGATTGATCTCTTTCGATTCTATTTTATCTTTCTCCCTCTCTCTCAACAAAGCCAAGGAGGGTTCTTAATATAAACCCCATACTCCTCGCCAAGTAATATGTCCAGACAAATGCCACATCCACAAAACTCCAAGCCATGCCATGCCCTATGTTATGCATTTTCACATCCCCTTTCCCCCTATATAACTCCTAAACTTTAAGCAGCCCCCGCCGCATGCGGCGCGAGGCCAAGTGTGTTGTTGCCGCCATTGAAGACGACGAACTGCGACTTGAAGAAAATATCACCGTAGATCTGGAGATTGCCAGTCGTGGGCTGAACACCGCCAAAGCAAGCTAGGAGAAAAAAATGTCAGTAATTTGTACAAAAAAAGCCTGCAAAAATCAGGAAAACTCACTATTATCGTTCACCTGGGCGAAGTTGATGAACTTGCCCTCGATTTTCGCCGTGTACGTCCCGCCAACATCGACGTTCAGATCTGGCAAAACAGAGTCACACGGGAACGTGATCCCGCCGACCTGTTCGTTGTTCCGGGCGCCGGCGACCTGGCTGTAGTACGCATTGACGACAGCGGCGTTGACGAGCATCAAGGTGGTGCCTGTATCAGCAATCGCAGTCCCGCCAATAGCATTAAGGTCCCTCCCGTCCCCAACACTGAACTTTGTCGACGTGAACTCCCAGAATCCGTTTGATGAGTCGATAGGTGCCCACGTCAGGTCGCCAGTGAAGCGCGCGGTGTCGATCTTGCCGAACTCATAGGCGCCTACGGCATCCTGGCGGAGATCTGCGGTGAAGACGGGCTCGGCTAGGGTGGCCATGGCGTTGTCGAAGAAGGTCTTTTGTTTCTGCGGCTTTACGGTGTTGATTTTGGAGAAGGCAAGGCCGACGAGTCCGTTAGAGTTGGTGTCCTGGATAAAGGAGTCGGAGACATCAGTGGCCATCTCAATCGCCTGGCCAGTCACTGTTGCTCCACCAATGTCGACGGTGTCGGTGCCAACGTTGCCGGCGGCGCCAGATCCATCGCCGTAGGAGATATCGAACGTGGCTCCTTGAAGGAGCTTGAAGTCTGGGGATTTGGTGGGATCGTAGAGAGTGTGGCCCTGTCCGCTCTGTGCGCTTAGCTGCGTGTTGAACACCCATAGATCCGAGGAACCAGTGTCGAAGTTCATATCGATTGTCTGCCCACCAATGGTAACAGGTGCTATGTACTCGAGATCATTGGGCTCGACAGGCGTGGCGGTGACGCTGCCGACGCCGCTTGTCTGCGGGGCGGCGGCCTGAGCGGTTCCATTCGCAGTTGCAGTACTATTCCCAGCTGCCGTGCCACTTCCAACTGCGGCGGTACCATTTCCAGCTGCTCCACCACCACGGCCATTGCCGTTGTTCTTTCCCTTCCTATGACGATGGCCCCCTACTGACAAGTGCAGTCCCTCAGGGACAGTCATGCCAAACTTTTGATAAGCCTTCATCAGCTGAGTCGGTCCATCATATCCCTTGAAGTTCGGATTTCGCCTCCGGTGGACCTTGAATGAGCGCTTTTGGATATTTGATGTTGAAGGCGTCGGGATGGCGAAAACGAAGGCTGCAAAGACGGTAATAACGATGAGGCTGTAGAGTTGGGAATGCATGGTTGCGGTATGCGGCTAGGCGCAGCGGCTAACCGTTGGGGAGAATGAACGAAATACCACACCAGGTGGATTTATATGAATACAACAAAAACTAAAAGTTTATACAATATTGAAAAGAATGAGGTCCATACAAGCCCAAATGGGAAGACCGTGGGAAAAGGGGGTAAAAAAATATGGGAGCCCGCTCCAGAGAAGGCGAGTTGAGAGAGGGATGAAGGTCAGGAAGGAAAGGGACTGACAAAGGTGGGAAAGAGACAGACCAAATACTAGACTCCACATGAAGACCAAACGATAAAACGATTCAGCCAGTACTTGGGAGACGGCGCAAATACCAAGCACAGCCTGGTACCAGACAGCCAACGCGGCAACTTGAGTAAGTATCAGCGAACGAGGGCAGAGAAGCCGTGCCGAGCCCCAGTAGAAAACCCCCCATTGCCTCCCCACGACGCCGCATCGAGCACATCGAGACCCTCCTGAGACGGAGGTACAACCCTTCCACGCGTTGCGGTACAGCACCAACACACGCTCAACGCATGGCCATGAAAGTATTCCAGGAAGTCACCTCGACTCGAAACCGCCCAAACGCTTTTCTCAGGGTACGTTGCTCCCTACCTTGTTCGTCTCGGGGCCTTGAAGGACGCAGGATCGATTGGGCAACCGCGCGTTTCAGCGCTTTCGCGCGCCCCACAGCCAGACTCCACGTCCCCGAAACGAGTCTCGACCGCCACCACCGCCCAGGTACGTAGACGGCATCCACGAATAACAGCCGCCGGCTGAGTCGCAACGATCGGGGGAGGGGCGATCGCCCACACCCAACCAGGCACGCCTCCCCGCGTAAATAGACGACTTGGCTGACGCTCCTGCAGAATCGGACTTGTTTTATGGGGTCAACAGCGCGCTGGGTGGGCTCCGGCTGGTTGTCCGACCAGGCACTCGAACGGAGGCGCTCGGTGTGTTGATTCCCACATGCAGGCCTTGGGCCTTGGGAGTGGCGCGCCAGAGGGCTTAAGGTGGGTAAAAAAAAGACATGGCGGCGGGTAGGGCTTCGTTAGGGCCACTGGTGCCGCGTATGAACCGTGGTTACGCGCAGCGGTTGGTGAGCCTTCAAGCAGGATTGGAAATATGTGGAGTTAGTCGTAAGCTCTCCCTGATGCTGAATCGAGACGAGTTGCGAATTCTTTCAATACGTATAAAGAGCTTGGCGTCCGCGCAAGTTGTGCTGCCCCCCGACAAACCGATAAATCGCCGATGTAGGAACCGCCGACGTAAAACCTTCAAACGTCGCCTAAATTGTTCCGTTTCTCAGATCCCAAAACACTGGCCCCTTACACTCCTCTACAGGGGGGATATCTCCGTTATGCACAATGCAACGTACGCAAAAGTTCGTAAGCCCATACATTAATGCGACAGATCCACGATGTGTCAGGAGTTCTTATATTTGCTTCGCTCATTTATACACCAACCAAAAGTTTCTCCCAAGACCTAAATATTTACAGCGCTGTTCATCCATTGTCCTATCCAAAAGCAATTGCACACCATTCCCCCCTGCCAATATGAAGCAAATCCAAACCCGCAACACCGCTCCCAAAAAAGATTCTCCGAGCCTCAAAAAGGGGAAGGAGTAGACCCACGTAGCTTCGCTCTGCTCGGGGGCAAATGGAAACTGTTTCTTGGTATCTCATGCCTTCCCCTCGCCTATGCTAGCCTTCGTCCTCGCCTTGTGTACGTTCGAGCTTAGCCATAGGTCTGTAAAATTTGTTCAAAAATGCGAATCGCTCCATCGTGTCGTAACCTCGTGTGCGCCATAATATGGGCCTTGTCAAGCTAATAGGATAGTCTTGCTTATTAGTTGTTTGTCGCCAACAAATCCAGGCTGTGTTCTAGATCTCAGCCTCTAGACCCGCCCAGTCGTCGATCGCATTGGCGTGGTGGGCAGTTCGATCTCGTCATCGCTACTATCCGCATTCCCCATTGTATCCAGCATGCGATCCAGCTCATCCTCGCCGAGCCTACCTTTACCCAAGACACCAATTCTTCTCCTCCCTCTATACCGTGCCGTTCCAGTCTCATATGCTCTCGGCGTCACGCTGCTATCATCTGACTTCCCATCACTCGCCGTCCCCTGTGTACCAAATTCAGTTTTCAGGGGACTCTGCATCCGCGATCCCTGACTCTGCGCCCCGGGGAAGTTATTTAACATAGGATTCCCCGGACTGCTCATGAACAAGAGCGTTTCAATTGCATCCTGTTCCTGCAGCGACTTCTGCGTCGGCGTCTGCAGTACGCCATCTCCTCTATTCAGTGGCTTCGTGTCCTGTGCTGGCGTATTCGGAGCCGGGCCGCCAGATGATAGGCTGCTTTGGCTGAGATCAGAGGAGCTTGCGGCACTGAGCATATGAGGTTTTGAGGGTTTCACCGGGGAGCGGCGGTAGTTGGGTTGGGTCCGAGAGGCTGAGGATAGTTCCGCGGAGGGCTGGAGAGAGAGTTGAGATGATGACGGGGAGGAGAGGGAGGCAGATAGTCCGATTTGTCGCTGGCTTTGTTCCCGCCAGAAGGATTCGTAGGTCCGCGACGATGGTTGGCCATCGGACGTAGATTCTTGCGAGTCCGTTGGTGCCAAAGCGGTGGGATGTGGTTTGGGGGATGCGCCGGAGAGGCCCTGGAGGCTGGCAATGGTAGCGCGTGGTGATGCAATAGTATTTCGGCGGCCATTAACCGTGGAGTTTGATGGTGTTGGCGAGCCGCTCTGTGATGCGAGCGACTCGACTTCGTAGATAGGTAGAGATTCCCAGCCCTTGTTAACCTTAACCATGGCGTAGGAGAGGCGTGTTCGTAGTTCAGAAGTCAGTTCTCTCGGGCTCATAGCAGACGAGACCGCGCTCACGGCGCTAGCATTTCTCGTATGTCGGCCCTTGTGGTTAAGCACCGGGCTGTCCGACGAGCTTGACCCCGACGACCGTCTCACGTAGCCGTCAATAGTCCTCTTCTGCCCTGCATTCGTAGCGACTGCCAACTGTGGCATCTCATTAACACGCGTCGGCCCATGGGCCTGGTCGTGTGACTGGCTCGAAAGTCCTGAACTGGGCGGTGTGTCGACGTCTGCGACCGTAGACTGCGAATTGTAGCTGGATACACTTTCCAGCGCCGTATTTGATATCTGTGAACTCTCCAAAGCGTTATTCGTACTGTTAGGTTTCATGGCGGTTGCATGCGTTGCGCCACCCGCGATGTCATGCGCTGCATGCGATGAGGCATCATCCCGAGGACGCGAATCAGCGGCCACGGCTTCACCGAGCGCCGCGACTGCCAGCTCGTGCGCGCTCATCATCGTACGCTGGCGACCCTTCTCAACTAATTGCGCGTATTGCTATCTCTCTGCTTCGAGAGGGACCATATGCGGGTGCAGCCTGGATATACGTAGGTCCTTTCGTAGCCACAAGTGTTTGCCTACCAGGCGTCCTTCGCGACTACCGGCTGGAGTTACGCGGCTTGGACTTGTCACTGGCTCTTTGTTGTATTCCGCACGCGCGACTTTCGCAATTGGCCTTTGTTTGTGGTTTGCCAACGATAACGACGGAGCAAGTGATAGTGCCCGAGAGACTGTTTACGTATTTATTACGAAGAACGTGAGTACGATTTCCGGATATCATGCAATAGTCGTGTTCCCAACGTGGTGGGGGAATGACACAACTAGCGTCATTATACACGTTGTCACATGACTAGAACATAGGCTGGGGCTTGACGCTATTCCAATCTCAGACTGGGTTGAAGAATCTTGGGATGAACGAGTTGAAACAAACGGCCTTCTGTTATTTCTGTCACAATATTAGAAGTGTCGCTGGGTATTCTGGCCAATCGACAATTTCTCACTCCTTTAATTCTAAAAGATTGAAATCAAATATTCAATTTCTGCAAACCAATGACTCTACCGCCACTCGCGACGCAAAAAACACTCATTGGTATCAACCCATCCTCGTATGTATCATCTCCCCATATATAAACCACCAATATTCCTCCATGTCCAGAAATTAAGATTCCGCCTTCTTTTCCTTCTTCTCCTTTAGAAAGTGCTTCATAAGCTCTTTCAATTCTCCCAATTCCTCCCTCAACTCCCTAACCTCGACCGTAGCTTGGTCAAGGTCCACATTGCTCTTCGCACTCTCGACACTCTTCGTCCACCCCTCTCCCTCGAGATCCAACTCATTACTATCCAACTGCTCCCACTCTTCGATCGTATCATCGTCGTCCTCCCCACGCTTCCTATTGCTGGTCACATCCCTTGCGCTTCGCATCTCAAAGTATGCGGCGACAATAAGTAGCGGGGCGTATATGACCCCCATGACATAGTCGTTGAGCTTCATGTATGTCTTCTTCGATATCCACCATTCCAGTGGCAGGATGAGCCCAAAAATCTCAATAAGATTAAATGGCGCGATAAATACGTTCTCATCTGGTGCTCTCACATATTGCATCGTCTTCTGTGCAAAGAGAGCCATGTACTCATCCAACGCGTTTCCAGTAATATCCTCATATGCAGAGTTGTAAAGAGCAATGAGGATGTTCAGCAAAATGACCATAACGGTAAATGTGAAGATATAGTAGAGAATGATTCCGAATGGTGGTGCAAATGCGTCGAAGCCACTGAAGTCCGGTGAGCCAAGGATAGCATTGGCCATGTTCTGTAGAATAAAAACGGTCGCATCGCTCTTATTATCCACGTTGTCCATGCCGATAAAGGCCTGTAGGAAGCCAACAATGACCACAATTAAGAGAGCAAAGAAGATCAAGGACTCCTTCATCATGACCTTCAGGACAACAAGCATAGCGCCGAAGAAGCGGAAGGTATCCATGAAGAGCAGGAGACGGCCCCAAAACATAGGTGCTGAGAAGGCAAGGAAGTTATACGACAGCTCGTTGAAGCGCTCGCGTTGGCCATCGTGGTCCTCTTCGATCGGATGAGTGAGGGCGATGCATCGAGTTACGAACGAGATGGTGAGAAGCGTATAGAGTATAAGATTGAAAACGTTCCAGAAACCGAGGTAGAAGCGGCCAACTTTCCAAAACTTGGAAAACTCGTCGCACAGGAATCCAAGAGTAAAGACGTAGAGAAGAACCTCAGTAATGTCGAGGTCACCAGTTGGGTTGACCGTGTTGATCGCTCCGGTGTAGAGGCCGAGATAGACGAGAGAGACGATGACCTGTGTAGCATTCTGATAGATTGGTGCGCGCATGCGATCGGGGTTGAGGTGTACCCAGTAGTTTGGGTTCGCCTTTTGCTTGTAGTCGACAAAAGTCGTGGCATCATTGTCGTCCTGCACAAGCCAACCTTTCCAAAGATATTTCACGGTCTTCTGGTACCCAGATGACCCAATGACCCTCAGCGCATGTAGATCAACGGATTTCTCAATCACATTGGCAACTGCTGTTTGGCTGCCGTCGTTGATCGTGGCATATCTCTTCAGCAGGACTTCCGACATCAGATACTCCATATTCTCCTCACCCTCAATACTGCGATAGTGTCAGCTTGACGTCCATGCACCGCAATATACCTATACCAAGGCACTTACATTTGCTTCGCGATAACCTCTGCGGCAGTTGCCCTCACATCGTGTAGCTCCGCGTCCCAAATCTCCAACATCGCCTGTCTCTTAAACCACCTCTTATTCACCAGCAAAGCGTAAACCACACAGGCGCCATACTCGGTTCCACCAGCCTCCTTAGCTGCCTGGATAACCTTGTGGGTTATAATGCGACTGTGTGCCTTCGTGACAAGGTCTGCCTCCAGCTCACAAGGTATACACTGCTCGATCAGATAGCGCAATCTGAGCGCGACCTTCGTGACTTCCTCCGCTGGAATTGCCGACGGGATCGATCCCTCATGGTACGTTGGTAGCACTGGTAGTAATTGTTAGTCGATTGGACTCGATTTCTGTCTTACTCACGGGAGTAGAGAGAATGCATACGACGACTGGTCTCGGACGCGACATGGGATCGATTCCCACTGTCCCAGAATCTCGTCCAAGAGGAACGCATCTTGAATAGCGAACAGTCGTTTCTCGACTTTCTCGACTCGACGTTCGATCGATGCAGAGAATTCTGCAGAACTGCTTCTGATTATTACAGAAGGAGAAGAGTGCGATAGCATCCACTGTTGGCAGAGACAACTCCTCTGCGCAAACACGGGAAGAGCCCGTTAGTACACAGCGGGCGTTTGTTTAGTGCTGGTCCAGCCAATGCAATGACGTCGCTCCAACTAAAAATCCGGGATGCGGGGAGTTTCAATGCAACCAGGGGACTGTGCGGGGGCCATCCACCACCCTGTACAGCTGAACCGGTTCTTTTTAAAGTGCTTATTTTATTCTTGGCTTCTGCAATATAATATTTTTGATGGTTACTTCTGTTTACTACTTGTCTAGGCCCTCTTCTTCCCCCTTCCCGATAAGAGTCTGTGAAAGACATTATGTTTATAAGTCGGTCATCGTCGTGCGCCAATCAATACCTTCATCCTCATCTCATGTCTTCGCTCCCTAACAAATCTCGAACTCCCAAATATATCAGCCCAGTAGATAAGATACCCCGCTCAGAGAACGCCCTTTTGGTCCACGATTTGCCTCCTGTCACCTGCCCACCTGCCCATTTTCATAGGCACCTGCGAAATCCAAGTGCTCGATCATGCTAGTAATCTGATCGATCTCCTTGCTCAGATCCTCCATATTCATCGACAGGCTCGAAACCTCGTCGAATTTTCGCCTTTTATTCGCGTCGGCAATCATTTCGCTGACCATGAACTTCTGCTCTTCCAAAACAATCAACCGCTCTCGCAGCTCCTTTTCTTCCGCTTCCATGGCCAAGACAGAAGAGCTGCTGCTCATCTGGCTCGCAGAGTCAATATCGTTGTATTTGATTGCGGCAAGGGCGCCACCACCACCATTACGCGCTGGCCTTGGGCTTCCCGACCCATGAGGTGAGGCGTGTTTGAGCATTTTCGGAAGAGACTTAAGTGGTAGCATATGTAGGTGCAGGAAATTCGATGCTTGTTGGTATATTGCTTTCTGCAACTTAGCCTCCGTCTCGTTCGAGGTCGGCAGATCCCGTATGCGCTTCGCTGCCATATCATACTTTCCAAAGGAGTCGATTAACCGCTTTCGTACTTTAGCGGCTTCAGCTAGCTGCGTGTGAGATGGTGGATGATCAGGATCCTGTAGCATTGGAAGCGTCTTTTGAAAGCTAGCCAGCAATGGCCGTATTCCTCGCTCAAATTGTAATAAGTTTTCGTAAGACTTTTGGACTGTGGGTTTGTGAACCAGTTCGGCCTCAAAGTCTTTTCTGCTGAATATCGTGGTCCGACAATCCCGGCACATCCTAATATCTATATTCATATTGCCTGGTGGGGTTTCTACATCAATGTAAGCTGCTGCGTGATGATAGTAACTTGCAACCGAGAAAGGGACATGCATACTTCTGCTAACATTCAAGCCGATTTCGGAAGAGCATCCAGTCCGTGAATCAGCACATACAACACGACCGCATATCCTGCAGTGGTGCCTTCTAAAAGTCCAGTTGCCAAACTCTTGCTGGCAGAACGGGCATTTTGCTACCTTTGCGTCTTCTTCCCACGTCACTATAGATTGCTCGATAGCTTTTCGTGGGTCGTTCCGGGAGCCTGATAATAGACCTCCGCCGCTTGAAACCAGGTCCTCTGGCGGGTTTGCCAGTAACTGCGTGAGTTTCGACAACCTCTTTTCCAACCTTGAAATTTCAAGATGGTGCTTGTCTACTTTCTGCCGCCGTAGCGCCACAAAGGCATCCGTATGGTTCTTGACAAGGATACTATGGTCGTTATACCCCTCTCTTGATTTATAGCATGTTTCGCAGCACCTGCACCAGAATCCACGGACGGGTTCGTGTTGTGCTGATCGTGACAGCTTCATCTGATACATGGTATGATCCTCGCAGAAAAGCCGTCCGCACTTCCTGCAGTTGATATTGCCATTAACGGGGCCCAGCCTCTTGCCACACGATGGCTCCGTACACACATCATTGTAACCGTTCTTTTGCCAGTGCGTTCGTGTGACGACCTCATCCGGGTCGGGCTGCGTAACTTGTTCCACCGCTTGCGGCGTTCTCTGGATAGAAGATGCTGTATTTTGTATAGGCGCCGCTGCGAAAGAATCGTTCGACTCGAAGACATCAAGTCCTTTGAGCTTCTGGTTTATTACAACCAACGGCTGGAACTTCTTTGCTTTGACAACCTGCTTCTCAAACCAATTCTTCACCTCCACTTGCTCGACCGGCGGTAGCTCTCGGTGATCATCATCTAGATGTCGATTGAGTTGTAGTAGCGTCATCTATCAAACACATTAGCGGGGTGTCCGGAACCTGGATCCTGCAACCTTACCATCTCCTCATCGCATATAGGGCAAATGAGCTTCGTGCTCCCCGTATTGGTCGCATTGCCATCATTCCTGCTATCCAAGCTCACTCGTGATCCCAAGTCATTCCCGCCATCCTTCAGCGGGCTCGTCCCCAGTGGTGTGCTAACATTCGAGTCGACGCTCACAACGCTCTCCCCAATGCTGAGGAGGCTCGACGACCGAGCATGCGACGACGTGTTCGGTGGCGCCAGAGACTTCCCGCTCCCCAGTATCCTCCCGCCTCCAAGCTTCCGCGCGGCCATGGCGGGAGTGGATACAGCGCGATTCTTCACATTCGACTCTGGGCGAATGGTGATGCCGTCAGGGTCCCGCCGCCTCACTGACCCCGGCAGGTGGTGTTGTTGCGTCGCCAAGAGTGCCTTATCGCTTATCGATGCACCTCCCGAAATACCTCGCTCGCGGGGCACTTGGTGATTCATAGCTCCGCCATAACTAAAATATGACGCCGACGTCTCCATTTCCAAAGGTCCAGGGAGGGGGATCGTTATTATTGGCATGGCAGATTAAGAATAAGAGGGTTCTTGTGGTGGGAGGTGGTGAGGTGAGGTTACTTGTGTCCAATTCGCAGCGGCTATCTCTAACTGACTTCATAGGTTGCGGCCGGTCGAATACTAAACGTACTCAATGCAGATGCAAAGGTCACTGTCGTCTCTCCAAAGAGTGGGCTCAATAAAGAGGTGGCATACAGAATAGAGCAAGGCCAAGTCGACTACGTCGATCGTAAATTCGAACCTTCCGACCTCGACGGAGCCGATATGGTACTGACCGCGGTCGACGATCCAGAAGCCTCGACCCAGATATGGAAATTATGCAAGGAGAGGAGGATTCCCGCAAACATCGCAGATGTACCACCAGAGTGTGATTTCTACTTTGGAAGCACGCACAGAGATGGCCCGCTGCAGATTATGGTGAGCACCAATGGGAAGGGCCCGCGTTATGCGAATATAATGAGGCGCTCCATTGCTGCGAATCTGCCGACAAATGCCGGGGGAGGCATAGAGAAGGTCGGAAAGCTGAGGGAGATGCTTCGGAAAATTGCCCCGCGACCAGAGGAGGGCCCAAAACGAATGTCATGGTATGTGGATGGTCGTTCCTGATTATACCAACTTACTAATGTGGCAAAAGGATTATAAAAGTCAGTGACGCGTATAGTTTGAACGATTTATGTGCCATGACTGAGGACGATATGGCAAGGCTACTAGAATTTTATGGCCCTGATGAGGTTCCTCCATTTGAAACTCTAAAGGCTTTGGGCAATAATTAATAGTTTTATACTGTATTATATCAACTACTCTGCTTGCACATTAGCACGGCGCACTACATAGTCACAAGGCTAAAAGGTGGCATTCATTCACAGAACAAATGAGCATAGCATATAGGCATATATAATCAATCATTGATATATTGCCATTTTGTGCAGGACCATATAACGTATCGTACAAAGCAATACAATCTATTTAGAGTATTATCAAACCGCTCCTCATAACATGCAGTTTTACCATCCGCATAACCAGACTCAATATAAACAGGATTAAACCAACTGATGACCCAAGTTAAAGTAACTTGTCATCTCCTTCCCAAATTCCGGGGATTTAGTCGCGGCGGCTAGCTCGTCTCGTCCTCGACGGGATTGGCTCGCGATGCATTCCATCAGGCGAAGTCGTCCTAGACGATGGAGGGATTCCAAGCTTCGTCTCTCCTACTCTCCTAAGAAGGCCTTGCAGCGCCAGGCGGATATCGACACCTACATCCTTATTAAGGAGGTCCACAGCTAGAGGGTAGAACACAGTGATTTGTTTCGTAAACCCATCCTCTGGGAAGTTGGTATAACCCTCAATCACGTCAACAACCACAGGTCTCCACGCGATGATGTTCCTCTGCTGCGATTCTTCATCCAACAGGGTATAGCTGCGGATGATGTCTGCGCATAGAGGGACGAGCGCTGCCTCGGTATCGTTGCGGCTGCGCTTCCTCTCATCGCTCTCATCGTGATACATCCTCAAAAGGATACTAACATAAGTCGAGGCGCTTCCACTTTCCTGCTTGAGCAAGTTCGGTGGCTGCTTCATGAAGCCTTCTCTCCACAAACGCATACGCAAGTCCTTGTCGTTGTTGAACTTCTTTGCGAACAAGAAACTCGACTTCAACAAACCCATGAGACGCAAAAGTTCAGGGCTAGGGATCTGAGCATATACTGCATCGTTCGAGAATAACTCGTTGACGGTTTCAATCATCAGAAGCTGCAGAACGCATTGGGTAATGATCTGGTTGAAGAAGCGTCGACGGGCTGCTGTAACCGGAATAGGCTGTTGTTGCACATCACTCTGTGGTTTGTAGTCTTCCAATCCCGAGGCTGAGTTGCTCGCCGACGGTCCTGCGCCCTCATCGTCCAACATACTTCCTGAATCTGACCCGGCGGAGCCGTTCGCTCCATTTGCTCCGTTTATTTTCAAGGATGAAGCTTCGGGGTTGTCGCCACCATCTGAATCGACTGGTCCATTTTCGAAGCCACTCGCCGAAAGAGATGGGGTGGACGGATTGGTTGCAGCGGAGAAGAGCTCGTATGCCGTTGTCTTCTTGAAGAGATTGACAAAACACCCAACCACCTTCGACCAGTGCTCGGGCTTGAATTTCGTCACATTCTGTAGTATAAGCTGCTGCAGACAGTTGCTACCGATCCTTGCAATCGTGTCGTTCTCTTGACAAATGCAAAGTGCCAAAAGGTCCAAAAACCTATCCAGCATATATTCAAGGGCCTCGAAATAGTGTGTAAATAACGTGATCATACTGCGAAGCGCTTGGATCATGGTCGTCGACAGCCATACAGAGAGTTCTTCATGCTTGAGAACATTCGAAAGCTCTGATTTGGACTTCAACACCATGAAAATTGGGTATAACAGTTGCCTCCAAACGATGTCCCAGAAATCAGGCGGGAAATCACCACCATACTTAATGAGCGAATCGAAGAGATAGTTGAGAGAGTTTGATCTGATTTCGAGGTCTTCTCCGGTCATGAGCACATCGTGGAAAGCAAATAAGACTGGGAACCAGAAAGCTTCTTCTTGCGAGGCACGGCTTGGCTCGTTCTTGGGGCCATCCTTTGTCGGGATCGAGCCGTCGGAGTTGGCAGTAGATCTTAGGGAGAGCGGGCACTCGGGTGTCTTTAACATCTTCGGGATAATTGACTTGAGGGTCTCCATAGCTTGAAGGCCTTTCTTTTGGAATCTCATGTTCTTTGAGAATTCTGTGAGACAAACGACGAGATCGGGGAACGCTGCTTGTGAGATGACAACACCAAACCTGGTCTTGTAGACTTGGTTCACATTGTCAAACGCAAGATTAACAATGCTCTCGTAGGGCTCTCTCGCCGCCACCGTGAAAACTGCGAACATCGTCCTCCATCCGGAGCGGATATTCTCGCCACGTGCTTGGATCATTTGAATGAGGCAGCGGAGCGCCATATCTTTCACAGCAACTACATTGCTGTATGACATGACGTGCTCAAAAGGCTTGAGGAAATCCTTTTGGAACTTGAAACCAGGAAGCTCCTCCATTTCCATGAAACGCATCGAGAGTTGTCGCAAAGAATCGAGGGCAAAGAATACAACAGCAGTGTTATTATGGGTGCCAACTTTGTTGAAGTGCTCTCCAAGAATAACCCAAATGTTTGTCCACTCAAAACGAACACGGGTCATGTTGTAGTAACTGATTTCCACCAGCTTTTGAAGACTGTAAGTTCTTGGCGATTCATTTTGTCCCGAGATTTTGATCTCTTCCCAGCTGACTTCCGTCAGGGCTCTAACAAAGTGGACAATCGCCTCGCCCGACAAGTTCGCGGTGTTGGTGAATATCCTATCGACACCCTTGATGACCTCGTCGGAACGACTTTCGAGTGCAATTTCAACAGAGTAACCAGTCTGTGTGGAGGAGCGTGGTCTCTGGCGAGGCCTCTGGCTCGCGGTAGATTTTCTTGGCTCATCGGGATTGGGTCGAGCTGGCACAATACGGGCTTTCGACACATCTGGAATTGCTCTTTCATCGACACCCCCAGAGATGAGTTGCAGCCGATCAAGCTGGCTGACGCACATAAGGATATCCTTCCACGATTCCTTGAGGACATTTCCTTCTGTTTGGGCAATTTCCAAAAGTACTTTCAGTGCTTCCACGTTCTTAGCCATCATTTCTGGCAGATTATTAAGGTTGGTAGAGTTCTTCAAGGCGGATATGAATGCCTCGCGAGGGGTCTCCAAGTCGAACAGACAAGCAATGCGGACTGCCAGCTTCATGCCCTCCATGCAAAGCTTGATGATTTCCAAGTTATGAGCGGTTTGCATCTGCCCAGACAAGCCAGAAAAGAAAGACATCCATGTGACCTCAAACATCGGTCCAACATGCTTAAAAGATGTAGCAGGAATGAATTTCGGGGCGCCCGAATTGGCAGCATTGCGACGCTGGTTTCTGAAGAGGGTCTTGAAAAGCTGTTCCGACCTAATCGATATCTCTTCAGCTTGCTGCAAGTAGGCCTCGCGCTGGAGGTCACGGCCGACAGTCGCAAGAGCCTGACCAAGGCCGGAGGCAATGCCGCCGCCAGTTTGCGGAGGTGCAATTCCCATAGCAGCTGCGGCCTCTTGCTCACTCCTCAGCACGATTTCATTGCCGGCAATCTCATCATAGATGCCATTTAGGTAGTCATCGGGCAAGTTAGCGTTGTCGTTGATACCACGGTTGTTCTTGATGAAATCTTCTTTAGTCATGCGCTTGGCGACCTTGGAGCTGTGGAGATCGGTATTTAGCAAGATCACAGAGTATGCAAGCACGTATGCCGTATCAGCGTTTGCAAATGCGTTGGGGTTGCCGGTAACGTATCGATTGGCAAACTTAAGCATGAAGCGATCAATCTTCTGAGCCTCGCCGGGAAGTCGGAATGACTGCAAGAATTGGCGAAGTGCGTCTACAAATCGCCTTTTGGTGAAATCCATAGCATCCACAAATGCGTGCATAATTTCGATGTTCTTGGGGTCACCTTCACCGAGGAACTCGCCAACTTGGGCTTTGTCCAGCCTGTCATCCGTCAAAAGGAATCTGGCAATATCTTCAGGGCTCTCGCTCGGAATGAAACCCCCGGAAAGTAGAAGCTTAATGCCTCGTTTAGGTTTGAAATTGAACTGTTTGATGGCATTCGCCTGCTCAGTTTTCCTTTGCTTCACCTTTTCAAGCTGGTCCGGGTCATCCTCAGGAATAGGTGTGGAGGCGGAAGATGGGGTGTTACCCTCGCCCGACTTCGATGCTGACTCCCCAGATGGGTCAATTGAAGCCCTATAATCGTCTGTCGAAGCCCGGGGATCCAGGTTATCGGGCGCTGGTGCTGTGACATCAGCAATGCCTTGTTGGGACCAGTTTACCAATGACCTTAGAGTCTCCACAAGACAATCCAGGGCTTGGCGCTTCACAATGTACTCTTTTGGCACCTCGGACTCGTTCTCGCTGTAATTATTCATATACATTGTCGAAAGGGGTGGTGGCATCGCTCCCTTGGATTGCCAATCAATTGGGCCTTTGTTTGAACGCTCCTCATACTGCTGCTGGAGGATCGGGCTAATTGTGACAGAGGCGCTGGATGCCTTCGAAAGGTCCTCAATGAGCCTTTGGAACATATTGTCCAGAGCTGCTCGATCGCAGTCATAATTGAGATAGGTTTCCACAAGGGCTCTTGGGTCAGCACAGAATCTCTGCAAAATACCCATGAAGTATATCTTTTGGCTAAGGGGGGCACTTCGTCTCTCAATAAGAGCGAAGTATATTTCATTGAGGAAAACCTCTATTTCTTTCTGTAGTTTGCTTGTTAGGAAATGACATAATTATAACATCAACGGAGGACCCGTACCTTAAATGGGGCGCGCATATATTTCAGCATCAGCCAGAAAATCTCGCAGCATACTTCATAAGCTCGGTCGGCAGAACTGGCGCCGTTCCGCGTAATGCTCAGGCATAGGTAATATTTAACTGCCTGTAGGAAGCTTGTCTGCTCGTTGTTTTTGCTGTTAGTGATGGTGCATAGCGGCGAGGTGAACACCATGACATGGTTATTCAACAGGGTGTGGATGAGGTGAAGAGATATCAGCTTCGACCGCATCGCCTGACTCTTCAGGTCGAATAATTGGTCGGCAGGCAAAATCTTTGTGCTCAGGTTGCAGAATGAGCGGAAAACGAGGTATGCGTCCCTGATATAGACCTCGTCCTCAATTTCGTCATCGTTGCTCTCATCCGAGCCATCTTCAACCGAGGTTTGATTCGAAGTAGCTCGGGAAACCTTTCTGGCCTGCTTCAGCTGTGTCACCATTGTAGGTCCATCGCCCATATGCGAATCGTCGAAGTCTTTCCTGTGCTCGAGATCTTTCAGCGTGAGCTTGGGGCCTTCTTCCCCTGAAGGGGCAGCTTCCGGCTCCGCCTCGGCATCCACCTTCTCTGTATCTGCGTCTTCGTTTATCTCAGACTCCGAGGCATTAACTGTCACGGAGCTGCCGTTTGCAGTGTCCTTCCCAAGCTTCGACAGGTTTGCCCTGGCCTCCTTCATGTGTATCCTCGTCTTGACCCTTTCAAAGACTGTGCCGACCATCTGCGTCAATGTGCCTTGCGCAACCTGCTGGTTGGCACTGTTTTTCGACAAGAGGAAAACATTGTAAACCTGGCGCACAGCTTTCAGGAGGCCAGCTCCATGAACCACTATCTTGTCATTCAGAACAGCTGCGAGGAGCGACTTCACAATCTGGAGCTGGACCTCCACCGGCGTGCTCTCGCCCTGGAAGCAGTTGCATATTGTGTCGATTGCTCGCTCGATTAGGGGTGCCTTGTCGGCATCGTTCTCTGTCGGGGTTGTGGATGGGAGTGAAAAATATGAATAGCTGATCAGCTTCCCAATGCAGTCGAGGGCAGTCGTCGTAAGCGCAATGTTCGACGATAGGGTCGCAAGCTGCAGCGGAATAAAGAGGACCTCCGGGTCTGGTAGTTGAGGCTCGAGAGCTTTTATATCGGCAAGTGCCTTCTTTGTCGCCTCGCCGAGTTGAGGCTTCTTGTGCGCCTCCTTGGATGCGGCGATAGCATCCAGAGCTGACACAACAAATACGATGGAGCTCATGATGTCCGTTCCGACTTCTCCCATTAAGCCATTCCAGTCGTGCGGTCGTTCCTGGGGGGTATCGTTAAAAGGAAGATGAACCTAGGCGCCCTTATGAAATATAAAATATAATTAATTCGCGATGGCGGCGTATCACCGGATAGTTGGGACGTGGGGAGAGACCGAAATTATTATGGCAAGGACAGGTCGCTGTCCATGGGTGTTCAGGTGTGCCTTACTGCTATTCTCGTCTACCTGGGTACCTTGATACTTGTCCCCCCATGGCTCCTCCCGCCGCTCAGCCCGTCCATACAGCCAGTACAGCCCGTACAGCCCGGTCGGAAATTCGGTCGATTATTAACCCGCTACGCCCAATCAAAATCGCCCATCGAGTGTTGAATGAGCTATCCCCGATGCGACTAGAGTGAGATTGCGGAAAATCATCAAGCTTCGGAGTTCAACCCAACATATCCGCGACATTTTGAAATCGAGCGGTCTCCAAGTCCCGTCGAGCCACACGATTTCCATCCACACGGCTCGCTCTTCCTTCTCCTTACTCCTCATATTTATCAATTGAGGTTTCCTCTTCTCTCTACTGTTCTTTACTTTCACGTTTGCGAGCAGCGAGCGCTCCATCGTCACAATGTTCACAGCAGTTCTCAGGCGACGGGCGCTTCAGTCCACAAACCTGCCCTACCAATTCGCAAGATGTTACGCTGCGAAGTCATACCCACCACACTCCGTCGTCTCGATGCCGGCGCTGTCGCCAACGATGACTTCCGGTAACATTGGCCAGTGGCAGAAGAAGGCTGGTGATGCAATCGCACCTGGTGATGTCTTGGTGGAGATCGAGACAGATAAGGCACAGATGGACTTTGAGTTCCAGGAGGAGGGTGTTTTGGCCAAGATTCTCAAGGATTCTGGCTCGAAGGACATCGCAGTTGGCAACGTAAGTCCCCGATTCACATTCCCATGACACTTTGAAGCATCCCGCTGATCCGATAACAGCCAATCGCGGTCATGATCGAAGAGGGGGAGGACGCATCGGCGTTCGCGGACTTCACAATCGAGGATGCTGGCGGACAAAAGGCCCCTGAGGCACCAAAGGAGGAGTCAAAGGAGGCGAAGGAGTCGACCCCAGAGGCCCCCAAGCCTGCCCCAACACCTGCTGCTGAAGAGTCGACCTCCAGCGGGGGCAAGCTCCAGCCTGCCCTAGACCGTGAGCCCAATGCCAGCCCCGCTGCTCTGCGCTTGGCTGTGTCGAAGGGTGTCAAGATCAGCTCCGTCAAGGGCACTGGATCTGGTGGACGCATTACGGAGGAGGATGTCAAGAAGGCATCTTCGGGTGGTGCTGCCGCTGGTGCCGCCGCCGCTCCCGCCGCTGCCTCGTACAAGGACACTGAGACTAGCTCCATGCGCAAGATCATTGGCAACCGCCTCCAAGAGTCGTGGAACCAGAGCCCACACTTCTTCGTTGCCTCATCGGTCTCCGTCACCAAGCTCCTCAAGCTTCGCCAGTCCCTCAACGCTTCTGCTGATGGACAATACAAGCTCTCCGTCAACGATCTCCTGATCAAGGCTTGCGCTGTTGCCTGCAAGAAGGTTCCCACCGTCAACTCCAGCTGGAGAGATGGTTCCATCCGCCAGTTCAACAACGTTGACATCAGCGTTGCTGTCTCGACCCCATCCGGTCTCATGACCCCTATCGTCAAGAACGCTGAGGGACTTGGCCTCGCTGGCATCTCTGCCGCCGTTAAGGATCTCGGCAAGCGTGCCAGAGACGGCAAGCTCAAGCCAGAGGAGTACCAGGGCGGAACCTTCACCATCAGCAACATGGGCATGAACTCTGCCATTGACCGCTTCACTGCCGTTATCAACCCACCCCAGGCAGGTATCCTCGCTGTCGGCACCACCAAGAAGGTTGCCATCCCTGTCGAGACCGAGGAGGGATCGTCCATTGAGTGGGATGACCAGATCGTTGTCACCGGCAGCTTCGACCACAGGGTTGTGGACGGTGCTGTTGGCGGCGAGTGGATCCGCGAGTTCAAGAAGGTTGTGGAGAACCCCCTTGAGCTTATGCTGTAGAGGAGGAGAGGGCAAGGGCTATAATGATGGGAGACGGCGCTGACACTTTGTACAACAAACAAATTTTTCTATGTATACCCTGAGGAATATAAATTCAGGAGACTGCATTAAAAGCTTGAAGCTGTCTTCCCCACTCCAGTTCCTATCGTGCATGATAATGCTGCATCTATTTCACTTGTGAACAAACTGGCTGCCCTTATATAACATCACCAAAAGGGGTGGACATTGTGATGTAGGCCGAGACAGAATTTGATATGTTCAGTCATCAGAGCAACCCATCAAGGCAGCCCACACGCCACAATATTGGCCAAATGCAAATGTTGAAAATGAGGGGAAAATTGGGGGAGATGAGGAGAAAATGTGGCGCTCTACGAGTGAGGCTGTGCGTTAGGGTCAACGATATGATGCAGGAGCCCACATAGTCCAGGATCCCGCCACAACTGCTACTCTGCATGCGTATAGAGATCTGCGGACATGTCTGGATAGCTTCGGATATCGTCGTGGAGCAGGAGGGTTATACGCGTCATGGACGAGAAAAAATGGGAGATATCCATTAAATGAATGCTAGGCAGTAAGGTCTACAATTTTCTGTACAGTCGTCTTGCTTTATTCGATTGCTTATTGGCATAAAATCGTGTTCACCCGTGTTCAGCTCGTCCCAGCCGCTGTGGTGCTGTGGTGTTCGTTTGGCGTGGCGCGGTAGGTACGTACCTTTCTTTACCCCAAATGTCCCAGATACGCGGCTTGATTCCTCCCAATTGGCCCCCTACAGCAGCCCCGCTTT
Organism: Pseudogymnoascus sp. BL549; assembly: GCA_001630585.1. Lineage (NCBI taxonomy): Eukaryota > Fungi > Ascomycota > Leotiomycetes > Thelebolales > Thelebolaceae > Pseudogymnoascus > Pseudogymnoascus sp. BL549. The sequence continues at coordinate 134,347 of LNAR01002106.1, read as the reverse complement.
CAATGCTTCGCAGCTAGCCCAGTAGTATCCAGGCACCAACATGCATGAGCTTTCCAAGATGGCGATGGCTCATCTTCCTTTGTCTAGCCAGGCCTTATAAGTATGTGTCTTTCCTTCTCTTCGTAGTTCTCTTTCTCTTCCTCTCCATATTTCACATCCAGAACCAAACCCCATATTTGTCATTTGCAACTGTATTGAGAATTTTGCTAGTATCAAATCGATTTCGCACTGATCGTTGTCTCATATCTGCCCCTCACAAGTATCTTCACAGCTCACCATGGAGGCTGAAATCCCAAAACAAGAGTTTACCATAAGGAAGCTGGGCACGAAGAGCGTCACTTTGTATCCCACCAAAGCCCAGGTTGTCCGCAATGTTAATGGCGTTTCGCTCAAGGTAAGTTTATTCCCGTAATTATCAAACAGAATTATAACTGACACGTAACAACAGCCTGGCCCAAACCAAGTTACTATCGTCGGGTTGACTCCCACCTGCGATGAGCACTCCATCAAAGTTGATGGTACTGGGGCGGCTACCATCACTGATCTCACAGTTGAGATGGTGCCAAACCCAGAGGTCTTCGCTGACATCTACCCTGACGAGGATGAGTCCGACCAGGACGACTCCGAGGAGTCTGACTCCGAGGAAAAGGAGGCGACTGGTAGGCCGAAGGAGATCGCTGATGAAATGAAGAAGCTCAGAAGCGAAATCACGCAACAAAATGAGATCCAAAATAATGTCTCCCAACGCTTGGCTATGGTTGATTTATATCTCACAAACCAGGCTAGCAACAACAAGGTCCCAATCAAATTGACCGAGGTAACCGATGGCTACCGTGACGAGCGAGCAAAGATTTTCGCAGAGAGGACGTCGGCGGACGAGAGGATCCGGGAAATTCGGGAGAAGCTCAAGGAGCTGGCCAAAGAGGAGCGTCGCCTCACTCGAGAGTCGCGAAAGGAGAAGGCGAAGGCAGAGAAGGAGAAGGCTAAGGCGAGAGAGAAGGAAGAGCGCAAGAAGCGTGAGAAGTTAGAGGAGAAGGCCAGGATCCGAAGGGAACGAATCAAGTTTTGGCCAAAGAAGGTATTCAAGGTTACAATCAGCCTGGAAGCACCTTCTGGGTTTACGCCGGCTTCTTCGAGGCGCAGCTCCATCGATAGCACCGTCAAGGTTCCGGAAGTCACCAAGCCCGATGAGCCATTTGACCTTGCGGAGGTCAATCTCTCACTTTCTTACATCACTTATTCTGCGTCGTGGACCCCACGATACGATCTGAGTCTCAACACAGTCACCAACACAGCTATGCTCGACTACTCCGCCGAGCTCACCAACATCACATCCGAGACCTGGCGCGACGCCAAGGTTGTCCTCTCAACCTCGCAGTCCTCTTACCAGGGCCTCTCGGACACCATTCCCACGCTCCAGCCATGGCACATCCGTCTCATCAAGGGCGAACCCAATCGGGGCTACAACGCGGCTCTCCAGCCAAGCTACGAGATAAACCAAGCCAACCAACACCGCCACGAACTCCCGCCACAGATCTACCAACCGCGGAATGAGCTTTTTGGAACCGATCACATGAGAACGAACATTTTTGCACAGCAAGCATCGCGCGCCCGCCAAGAAGCTCATTCAAGCGCCAATGAGCCGACGTCGTCATTCGTAGCTTCCCCCTTCGCTCAACCCCCCAGACCCATGGCCATGATGTCACGGGCCGCTCCACGTAGTGGTGGGCTGTTTGGTGGCAGTGCACCACCACCGCCAGCTGCTCCAGGGGCTAGTCTTTTTGGCAGTGCTCCGGCGCCAGTACCGCAGCAGCTAGAAGTTCACGAAGACGGCCTTAAATTGACGAGCACGAAAAAGAAATCAAATACACGTACCATGCTGAACTATGACGAGAGCGAAGAGGCCGGAGAGGCAGCCAGTTATTACGCCGAGGACGTCGACGGCGCGACCCTCGCAGGCATGATCGAACCCGCCCTCTCCTTCGAGGAAAGCAGCTTCGAAGAGTCAGGCCTAACAACCACCTACGACCTGCCCACCCTCAAAACCCTCGCCCCCATCAGCACAGCAACCAAACACAAGATCGCGCGCGTAGAATTCAAGTCCGTGGTATTCAGCCACATCGTCGTGCCCAAGCTTCGCGCCGCCGCATTCCTCAAAGCCAAGCTCCGGAACACCTCCAAGATCACACTCCTTAAGGGCAGCGCCGGTCTCACCGTCGACGGGTCCTTCCTGGGTCAGTCGACCATCCCCCGCTGCACAGCCAGCGACTCCTTCACGCTCAACCTCGGCGTTGATCCCGCCGTCACAGTGGGCTACTCGCGGCCTTCCGTGCAGCGCTCCTCGACGGGGCTCTTCACGAAGGAGAACTGCGAGGTCTTCACCCGCGTCGCGACGCTCACGAATACTAAGAGCAACAGCCTGATCGAACTCACGCTGCTGGAACAGGTACCTATCAGCGAAGAAGAGCGGTTGAGGATCGAGATCCTGACGCCTAGGGGCCTGCATATCGGCGGCGAGCCCGTGCTGGCGGGTGTGCCAAAGGATGGGGATAAGGCGCGCGAGAGCAGCAGTTCGGCGGCGGCGGCGGGCAAGAGTCCAGCGGGCGCGGTGAGGGCGGGTGTTTATGCGAAGGATGGGAAGTGGGGGTCTGCGGTTGCGACGGCGAAGAAGGGGGGGGAGATTAGCTTTAATGTTAAGATTAATCCGGGTAGGGGGTGTAAGTTGGTGCTGGAGTATGAGGCGACTTATCCGGGGGGAGAGACGGTTATTAGTGCTTAAGGGGGTAGACTGGAGGATGGGACTGGGACTGGGATTATGAAAATCAGATGGGATGGGATGGGATTTTCGATGATGTATTACGCTGTTAATGACTTGTTATCACAAGTCCGTAGTTAGTTTAGATATCCAACTGAATGGTAGTCATTAAGACTCTTTGCGAGACATTTCTTCTCCATTGTGCTGATTTGAAATTTGAATGCACCTGCCTCAAAGTGAGACTCAGGGGTTCCATGGCATCAAAAGTCCGCGCTAATCAACATGGACGAACGTAATCACTGGAACACTCCAGCCAGACCCTGGGGAGGAAATTTCGACACTGCACACCAGTATAATAATCATTACAAGAGTAAACAAATAATCAAAAGCCTATCATTACATTCTATCAACTCTCAATATGTATGCTCCCCCCCATCTCCCCACTAATCTACCTATTCCATCTCGCCCTCATATCCGCCAACGCCTTCTCCGCCCTCTCAATCTTCTCCTTCTCCTTCCTCTCATCATCCTCCGCCTTCTTCTTCCTTGCCTCCACCGCCTCAACCGCCTTCCTCGCCTCCTCCTTAGCCAGCTGCTCCGGGCGCCTAATCGCAATATCCTTAGGCCTGTAGTCGCTAAAGCCCCACTTGAGAGACTTCTCAATGACGTAGCAGCCCACGTAGTCAACCAACATGGTCGCCGTCATGCGGACCTTGAAGTCGGAGGTGAAGGGGACGAGCTTCATCTGCTCGTTGAGCTCGGGGATGAACTCGGTGGAGCAGGAGAAGGCGAGCGCGGAGACACCCAGGATGCCGAGGTACATGCCGCGGTTCTCGGAGAGGTTCTCGCGGAAGGGGCGGCCTTGATAGTTGATTGCGAAGGTGGAGATTTGCTGGATCAGTTGCAGGAGGTAGACAGCGCTGTTGAGCAGGGATGGTGCGAATTCGCCCTCGAGGTCGATGTCCTTGTCGCGTCTGGGACAGTTAGTATCGTGTGCTTCGTTGAGATAGGATGGGTACTTACGGTGCAATGGTATCGCACAGACGGGCGATGTAAATCAGAGTGACGATGTGAATGGCAAACTGGCCGAGGATGGATCCAATGATGTAGACGTTAAAGATGTTTGGCTGCGGGCGCTCCTTGGAAAGACCCTCGACAGACTTGGCTCTGGAGATGGAAAGGAAGCAGACGCTCATGAGCATGCCGCTGATAGTAACCTGTCCGTCACCAAACTTGATGCCCTCAAGGTACAACACACTCAGACTGTAAGCGCTGATAAGACAGTTAAGTGCGAGAATCTTGTACATTTGGATCGTAGCAACGAGAGTGCAGCGACCTTGTCTGATGATGTTCGGGATGGCGATAACATTGCCGAGCTTGCTGGTAAACGGAGCGGCAACAGAGGCGTCACCAAGCTTAATGGTCGGTGGCTCGTCATCAAGCTCGGCCTCCATCATGGAAGCAGTCAGAGAGTCGGCGAGGGAAGCGGCCTTGTTCATTTGCTCTTGGCGCTTGTGTGTTGAACCGTCGATAAGGGCTTGAGCGGCAGGGGATGTAACAGTTTCGACTCCATTTTCTTTGCCAGCCTCAGTGGTCGCAGTTGGAATGGTAATACCCTTCTTCTCTGCTTCACGAATCATAGCCTTTTCATACTGTGGGTTGGTCGGTCCTGGGGGGTAGAGGTGCGCAATCAAGATCGGGACTGGTGGAGTTGGCTGGTTGAAGCGCTTCATGACACCGACCTGCTTCTCGTACACTTCCTTCATCCTGTTGTTTCTCATGTGTTCGCCGATCTTGGTCAAGTCCTCCTTGGTTCCGTTGAGAAGTGCAACTCCAATGTGAGCCTGCTTCAGGGCGCCAACGTCGTTGGTTCCATCACCAGCCATAAGAGTGTAGTAACCGAGCTCTTTCAAGCCCATGAGAATTTCTTCCTTCTGCTTCGGGGAGACGCGGGCATAGACCCAAGTGTGTCTAATCAGAGAGAGCAGAGCAGGTTGTTCCTTGAACTTTGCCAGTGCGTAACCAGTAACGCAGAGGTCCTTGGAAGCAAGGATCTCTTTGTCTAAGGGCTTAGTAGGGTCGACAGGGATGCTAACCAAATCGTCGACGCTGCGCCAGACGAGCTTTTCGCCAGAATCATCGTGCTCAGGGGCATCCAGAATGAGAACATCGCGATCAACAATTTCAACCTCTCTTGCAACGTGGACAGCAGTGAGGGGGTTGTCACCGGTAATCATAACAACACGATGGCTGCTTTCGTTGAGCATGCGGACAGACTCCTTGGCGTCATCTTTGAGTGGGCAGTGCAGGACAAGGAAACCGGCGAATATGAGATCTTCTTCGACCTTCTCGCGCTTAAGTTCGTTAATTTTTCCAGATCCGAGTTCATTATCCGTGGTGAGATACTTGTATGCAAGAGCGAGGACTCTGGAGCCCTTCCTTGTAAAGTACTTGAAAGTCTCTTCGTAATCAGCTGGTACATTAACGAGTCTCTTCTGGATTGTCTCCGGGGCACCCTTAACAGCGACGAAAGTACATCTCGTCTTCTTCGATGTCTGGGGATCGACGGAGGTAACCGTTGCGACGGAGCTTTGACGTTTGAGAGCAGAGGAGAACTGGAAGCGGCGCTTGATCTGCACAGTGTTTGCGGAAATGGCGTTTGGTCCCTTCGACACGCCAACAACAGACTTGCTGCTGAGGGTGTCGTTCTTTCCTAGCTTCCATCCAAGGGATGTCAAGGTTGCCTTCTCCATAGGGTCACCGACGATATCGCCCTCATCAAGTCTAACCAATGCGTGAGCAGTAGCAAGAACCAGAGTGGTCTCGAGTCCGGCATCTAGAACCTTCGTGATGTGGCTGTGAGCGCCATCGTTCTCACGTGGTGTATCAGTTCCGCTGTGGCCAAGTCCCAGTCCAGCAATACCTTCGACGACGAGATCCTCGCCGGTCAAAGTACCAGTCTTATCAAAGCAGGCAACATCAACGCGCCCGGCAAATGGGATACGGAAAGGCTCGGTACAGTAGATAGCGTATTTGCTCAAGGCAGCCAGAGAAGTGTTAACGGCCAAGCTGAGCTCCATAGGAAGCTCAGGTGGGACAACACTAGTGACGATCAAGACACAGTCGAGGAGAAGCTTAGAGCGTTTGCGGTCCTTCTTCACACCCTCGTCCCAAACGTACCAGGATGCGGCAATTGCGAAGACAAGGAGGAACAAGATGAAGAACAGAGCCTCCGCGTTGTTGGCAGATACACGTTCGGTAGAGTAGATCATAGTGCGGACCAAGCTTCCCTGAGAAGTCTCAAACCCAGTCTTAACAACAATAGCCATGGCTCCATTATCAGGTGGGGTTGGGACACCAGAGGCGAGCTTTGGTCGTTCTTCATCGCTAGAGGCGTGGGTAACCTGAAGCACCTTGGTGCCACCGTATAGGAATGCGTTCTTGTCAAGTCCCTCGGGTTCGATTGGGGCATCACCAGGGCGGAGCTGTACAGAATCCTTCAAGAGTGGTGTACTCTCGCCAGAAAGCATGGCCTCGTTGACGATAGCGCTTCCCTCAACCAAGAGCATATCGCAAGCAACACCACTGTCTTCCTTGGTTCGGCCAACGGAAACAAGGTCGCCTGGGAGCAGCTTGTCGCTTTCCGTCTCGATCCACTTATTCTCGCGGTAGACATAGATGTTGTAAGGCTTGATGCTCATTCCGCGGAACTCATTCAGGGTCCTCTGGCGCTGCCAGACGACAGTGCTCTCGAAGACGACCAACATGAAGAGGGTGAAGAGCGAGTAGTACCAGTATTCATCCAACATCCACAGTCCGACGCAGAAAATCTGGAACACGAAGAAAGGGGCGACGGAATGCTCCTTGAACAGCTCGAGGAAGGTAGGGACCGGGATGTCGAAAGTATTGTTGCCATAATGCTGTTGGATCCTTGAGAGCTCAGATGACGATGAGATACCCCTCGATTTCTGGAAGGTCTCGATGCGTGGCTTTGGCTCGGCATCGATCGCATAGGTCAACGGCGAGAACGAGTTGGACTTCTCATTGTAGAGGAATCGGCGCTTTTGGAAGAGGAAGGAGGTGTTGGGTTTGCCCCCAGCCTGGTACCGTCAGCGGCATAATATTGAATTTGGGAAAGGTTAACATACATTATCTCTGACAATCTTACAGATCTCGGAGGATCCGGCGTTTGCAACAGGCAGGACTTTGATCAATTGAGCTTCCTTGACAGTTTTGGCGTTGGTAGAAGTGAACAATGACTTCAAGTTGACGTTCCAGTTGGTGCTGAGCCAAACCAGACTCTGAACCGTAATTATTGCGCCGCACCAGACAAAGGTCCATTCCTGGCCTCCAATGTGCTTATCGTACAGCTCCTCCGAGAGATAATATCTGAAGAAGACAGGCCAAATGATCATAAACGGCCAGACATAAGTATGCAGGTATAAAGGCAGCGGGTTGTGTAATGTCGCAGCTGCAATCTGCGGATTATCGACGAGGGGCGCCATGATGCAGAAAAGTAATTCCCGAAAGAGAAGCGAAAGACAGCTATTACTAAATATTAAGTCGACATCTGTGCTGTCCCTGGTTGTCGACGTTACTGTTGAGTGTCGCGACGGCGGGAGTCTATGTGGCCTTTGGGTTTCCAAACCTCCGCTTCGAGCCACAATTATGGGATTTTGATCAGGTAGTCGGCACCACGCGGCGCCCGCCTGTGGCCCAGTTGGATTTAGTTCATTTTAGCCTGCTCGTCACGAGGTCACGTGAAATGGTACCTTGGCCAGCATTTCACATTTATACCAAAGCTGAGCCAAACATCATAGGATATATAGCTATTATTTTGTAGATAATAGTATTAGATTCAATAATACAGCTTCCAAATGCACAATAATTACGAGATATCATCTAGAAAAGGTGGTTATTGACTACCAAGACAGCCCCCTTTTATCGCTAAGAATCGCCTCACCCACTGGACGTCATTTCTTTTTATGATGGCAAGCATGATAACCCAATCATTTCACACCATTTGATGCATTTTCCCAATATTTGATATTTATTTTTAAATTGCTGACCACAGAACTGCTTATTTCTTGGAGAACTCAACCATCAATTAACTGATGGATAATTCGACAGGTGGCGTGAGCCCTGTCCAAAAATGGGATCCGGCGAGACTCATATCTCATGATCATGGCTATGAAGGATTTGCCTTGCTGACTTTAAATCAACCTCTTGACAATTTGGATTTGCTCAAGTCGCTATGGGAGAGAGGTATATTATGCCAACCTTTGCTGCCACACAGGACATTATACTAACTGAAGGCAGCTGGATACCGTATTGCGGCGGATGGGGGTGGAAATAGGCTTCACAAGGTATTCCACGGCGATAGCACTTTTGAGAACCTAGTAAAGAAGATCGTCAGTACTCCCCAGCGCAACCGGCCATGTCGTGTCAAATGTTGAATCACGTGTCCCCCTATATCAGCTCTTTTTTAACGCCTATCCAGCCACTTGAAGTGATCCACGGCGATCTGGACTCCCTGCACCAGACCACTAGGTCATGGGCTCTCGCCCATTCCACGGATGTCGTTCTGGACCCATCTCAGTATTCTACGGACTTCACAAAGTGTGTTTCATACATCTCGCAACACTACCTACCAAAGTGTGAAAGTGTCCCTGACATCCTCGTACTGGGTGGCTTAGGGGGCCGAGTGGACCAAGGATTGTCTATCCTGCACCACCTGTATAAGGGACCTGAGATGTATCCGAAGGGACGCATTTACCTAGTTTCTAGCTCGGCGATTACGTTTCTTCTGACGGCGGGCACGCATCATATCGTTGTCAAGAATCCGGAGGCTCAGGTTTTGGGAAAGAATATTGGTATTCTGCCGGTGGGCGTGCCAGCGAAGATCACGACGAAGGGATTGAGGTGGGATGTTGTGGATTGGGAGACGAAATTTGGGGGGCAGGTGAGCACGAGCAATATGGTGGATAAAGCAGAGGTTACTATCACGACAGATGCAGATGTCTTATTCACGATTGATCTGGATATGGATGAGGAATAATATAATCATAGATAAAAAATAATTTAAAATCCGGTTTTAGATTCAAATTTTGCGTGTTAGCATAACTTAGCAATAAGGACACGGGATGGGCAGCAGTGTTTAAAGCAGTCTGATGCCATATAAGATCTATGCAAGGTATTCGTACAGCTTCGGTTCCAAACGCCTCGCTTCTATAACCCAAATCCAGGAGGGTTCGTCAAGATAGCTTCCCATTCTTCCAAATCATTACGCATATCCCTCCTCCTTTCCTTCCAGAGGCATAATCACCTCAGGTACTTCAACACCAAGAAGCAAAACGTGAAGAAAATCACCACCCCCGCCGCAAAGATCCATTTGTCCTGCTTAGCCCTTCGCTCCACCATCCGTATCGTATCACCACTTATTCCCAGCGTATTAGCCACACTGTATAGCCTCTTCTGTGTCCCCTTAAGCATCTCCCTCTGCTGGCCCAGATCCCCCAGCACAGCCTGTCCTCTCGCCAAATATTCATCCAGGGCACTGTGTGTATTCCCAAAGAAGTTCTGCTCACGCAACGCGTGCGCCTCTCTCGTCGCCTCTCCGCTCCCCATACTCATACTCTGCTGCCCACCCACACTGCTCGGCGCCCAGGGGTTATGCGCCTGCGCATTCCGGTTCACTTGCGCATTCGCGTACGGGTTTTCGGGGGTGCTGGAACCGCCATGGTGAGGCCGGCGACCAAGCAGCTCGCTGCGGTTTGACTGTGCTGTGGCATCTTCGCGGTCCTTCTTGACGTGTTCGAACTGCGACTTGTAGTCTGCGAGGTCGTGTCGAAAATTTGTGAGGCGCTCGGTTGCCTTCTCGGCTTTCTGGGTGTTGAGCTCGTGCTTGGCGAGGTCGGCGTAGGAGTCGAGTGTGCGGGAGAAGGAGGTTAGGGAGGCGGATATTTGGCCGGTGAGAGATGCTGGGGCAGATAGAGGGTTGGAGGAGAGAGTGGCGAGGTCGGTGCGGAGGGAGGTGGATTGTTTGAGGGCGGTGTTGAAGACGGAGTTCTAGTAGCAAATGTTAGAGCAGCTAGGAGTTATGTGGAGGTGTGAACAAACCATCGTGACGGTAGTCGTAAAATTAAGGGAGACGTCTTGTGTTGTGCGCAGATTCGGTATAGGCGCCGTTTGTTGACAGCTGGGGAGACAGATGGCTTTCTTTTATCAAAGGCTCGTCATGGGTGTGATAAACGTGGCTTGTACCGGACTTGAATTGGGCATACTGCCGGATCTTGGTACTGACCGCCTTCTAAATCTGGTGGCATGTGGGTAAAGGCGGCAAAGGCCGAATAGAGTTACTTGAGTAACAAGGGGTTCTCAAATGCCTTGTATTTCACCATATTGCCAACTATTTTGCGGGAGTTAATCATCTGTTTCATATTTTTTGAAAATTCCTCATTTTTTTTATTTTAGGGTATTTTGCGATGTTGGTAAATTTTTCTCGGTGGGAGCGAATCCTCATGACGGGCCAGCTAATAAATTTTGGGGAATTAACTAAATAGGAAATCAGCTTACAACAGGCAGTTCTGATAATGGGAAAGAGCAGTGGACTATAACGTCTTTAACAATTATGTGTTCAGGTACCACCCGCTCCTGCATGTAGGTTACTTTGGGCTGTTTCTTATCAATTTTAGCATTCTGTTTTTCATGTAGATTCATGGGGAATCTCACAATACGATTGAACTACACTCCACGTCCTCTCCCAACAACATGCTTTCCGCATCCTGTTGTTGACCCATACTAAGAATCTCCCTGAATCCTAAAGAGTCCTAAAGAGTCCTAAATCCCGCAAAGTACCTGTCGTCATTATTCTGCCGCGAATAAACGACGCATCAAGAACAGCGGAGAATCACAATGAGAGCGCCAAGGCACTGTTGCCGCCCATCTCTGGACAGATTCCCAAAATTGCCAGTTTCATTATTATCCAAACCCCCCAAACTTCAACACGCGCACCCTCGTTATAAAACAATAACATCGAGCCTTCTGCAGCGGCGGCTCTATATCCAGCGCCCAGGAACCTTATACCGGTTTATCATCTTGTCTCGCCCTGACGATTTCAACATACAGTTATACCCTCAAATGCGAACTTCATTCACCTCTTCATATCTGTTACCGGGTATCGTTTTGAACCCTGTGATACTACTCCACGGATTCAACACATATGCGTCGCACTTTATACCATCGGCGATGTCGACCATTGCATCTTACTCGCAGTACAAATGGATGGAGGACTGTGGGCCGCCAGGAAATCAGCTTCCATACTTCTATGTGCACAGCCACGATTCCTTGTGCTGGAGCTACACTGCGGTGATAGTAGCCGTCCAAGTTTTGGCGTATATCAAGATTGTGGACGATAGGGCGGCCCAGAAACAAATCCATCCAGAGACTAATGCGAAGGGCGACAAACCCCAATGGGCTTCAAATGGAGCAGACCGAGAAGCACATGCTCAAGTTACCAAAATACGATGTATACCGCATGAAGATGGCGCTGTCGATGGGAAATGACCAGGGGTGAAAGGCCTGGGACATGCCAGGGGAGAACAATTGTCCTCATCAACCGCGAACTTGACTGACAAAAGTCAAGTCTGCTTGGATCAGAACTGTGACTATATGGGCGGCGGATTAGTGGATGGTTTGCGCGAATCTTTTGTTAAAAGCACTGCGAGAATAACGGCCTAGTTCAATGTGTTTGGCATCCTCAACCAGGAGCCCCAGCAGAGCTATTGGCGACATCATATTTCAGACACAGACATCAGAATTTTGGAGAGAATCGGATTGCGACTGTGCTTGAGTGCCCGTGACAGCTCGTGGGAGAGTGTCCCCTACTCGTCAGACCCCTTATTTCAAGGCGACGTTTCAAATCTGATAAAAGTGACCACCAATGGAACCAGCAGAAAAATTCTAAAAAATACTTATCCAATGTCTACTCCATCCCCATAACAACACAAATGGAAGGCGGTATAGCAGTGACCCATACACCACAAAGAACTACTAAGCCGGCGCGAGTGAGAAAATAAACAAATCGCAATTAATCTTTTTTTGCTGCTGTTCACCTTGAAGTGCCTCATACGTCATCACTTTTTGTCGCACTGTAATCAAAGACATTTAGATAAGCGAAACGCTGGCAGCCACTCCCAAGCTCGCATTTGCTTGTGCCATGTTTCCCGATCGCCGTTAGGACTCCACCTTCCCAGCCAGACGCTATTGAGCGAATAACTCCACGCGACTTCTTCCGCCTTGACTTAAATATCATCTCTCCACCTCCTAGCTTCAATCACCGCACTGTACCACCACCGATAAACATTCAAAGCAGGTGAGAAAGCTTGAACCGTTCGCGTATGGACTGAGGATCAATAGCTAACCAGCACTAGCAGTCATGTCATACGCCGCAGCAGCATCAAAGGGCCCAAGGCAATCCCCAGAGGAGGTATGCGCGAATCACTTCATCTTGCGCCATTGCCTGCATTTTGCTAACGAGTAACTCCTAGGCCCGCGCACCTGCACCCCCGGAGATCGAGCACAGCGAAGCATCCACCGCCTCCCTCATCGACGTCGACTCGGAGTCCGTTCACACTGTCCCCTCCGACTTCAAGGAGCACGATGTGCAGACCAGCTCGCAGGCCGAGCGCATCGAGCGCGAAGCCGAGTCCTTGAAGGCTAAGGCTATTGCTGAGGAGCAGAAGCTCAAGAAGCAGTTCGCCGAGAAGGAGCAGCAGGCTAAGGAGAAGGCCAAGAAGGCTGCCGACAGAATCGAGAAGAACTCTGATAACCCCGTCTTCATCGGCAACGCCGTTGCCGTTGCCGCCCTGAGCGCGGGTCTTGGATTTGGCGCGTACAGGAAGTACATTAATGGAGAGTTGACCTGGAAGGTTGTTGGTGCTTGGACTGGACTTGTTGGGTTGTTCGCCGCTGGCGACTTCTACCTCAGCAAGTAAGATAACATATCTCTCCTTTTAGCCAGCACATTATGCTAATAATCACTACAGATACCTCTTCAAGAACAAGTACCCCGAGCGCAAGTAGAGAGTTGGAGGGCGGTAATGTCTCACTAAGGCGTCTACGATAGGAGTCTGCCAGGGAGCGGAGAACGGAAGGGTGTTCATTTGTACTATGCAACATATTTTTTGTCGATATCCCAGCTCTGGTGTCAGTCGGCTTTCGGAAGTTTGTTTTGGCAATACATTATTATACGTGCACCTTCGTTGACCATACTATGAAAAACACGTGATAGTGGTGATGCTCCTCGAGCGCTGGTTACCAGAGCTAACATTAGTGCTAATCTAGCTGGACCTCTTCGAATCAACAGCCTCTAGGGATTCGGGATTTTCTTCTAGTTATATCCTCTTGTCAATATCGTCAAATAACATCGTCATGATTCAATCTCCAACTACTTCGTCATCGTTCACCCACTTCGACAGACATCTCGGCGCCAATCTCCCAATCCTTCCTCGCAAAGTCTCAAAAGTCAATTACTCACCATTTACACACGTGCTTACATCCAACTCTAGAGGTAACAAAATGCCGCCACTCGCCTGTGTTGCTGGCTGGTTTCATATATATTTCTAAGATTCCCAATCACCTTTATATCAATTTACAGCAGGTCATGAGCGGAAATGCATACGCACGAAGAACAACTGGGTGCATCTAGCGGCGGCAACTCTGCTATTGCTACTGAACGAATCAATAGCGAAGGTATTTCAATCACCCCTCGCCTTGACAGAGGTGTGTTGTGGTAACCTGACACCGTGAAGGCATCAACGCTGGGCCGTCCAGTGAATCTGCGATGAAACCACCTATGAGCCTCGAGAACCACAATACCACAAAGCCCAACCATCGCAACCAGACCGACCTTCACCCGGGCGACCTCACGGAGCGAAGACCTGGCTCTGTGACCGACGAGTACGGCGAGGCATGCGAAGGCGGGCTTTATAGGCCGGCAAAGCCCAACGTCGTACAAGTCAGAAACGCTGGCACGCAGACGGATATTCCCGACTGGGACGACATCAGCGACGGCGACCAGTTTGCCATTCTATCGGATGACGAGGATGAAGGGGTCCAGGTCGAGGAGATTGAGTTCGCGAGTCGCCGGAGTAGCGCAGGTTATGGGTTAGGCGCAGCTGGGGGTGAAGCTGTAGGGGGAGTACCTCCGACAGTTATGGATGTGCTTGATGGTATTAATGCCGACTACGAGATTGTGCTGGACCCGGAGCTTTCGGGCGTGGATGTTTTGGCCGGGAAATCAGTCAGAAAGATTAACCGCGAGCCAGGGGTTTCAGGGAAAAGGAAGGCTAGAGAGTCAGTTATGGAGATCGAAGATGGACCAGCTGGGCAGCAGCCTGCTATGAAGAAGCCGCCGAATTATTGAGGCGGAGGTTAGAATATATATATATATATATATATACTGGTATGAGATGGCAATGGTCAGGCAATTTTATGTGTCATTCAACTTTGCAAAAAAATCTATTAGTAGTGAGACTGACTGACTCAGAAAGAGGATCGTTACTTATCCTAACAATTTCCTTAAAAATCGATGCAAGAGAAAAGGGGTGATGAGTTTATTGGATTATGACCTGTTCTCTGCAGCAATCTGCAGCAATCGGGGATGCATAAAATTTATCCGACCGTGGAAACAACGACGCGGGAACATAAACAAATAAGATTCCAGGCCTAGCCATTTAACAAGCGCGAAATGGATACAGATCAGCGGCGCCACCGACACGTCAAGCCGTTATCAAAATGCACAATTCTTACCATTTCTAGTCGAGTATGATACATCCCACCTTCGAACGCGTATAGGAGTTCGCGTCCAAAATTCACACATCGAACGTCAAGTCGCCATTGCCAGATCATTGAACGCTCGACCTCCCTTCTATCTTGCCATTGTCTTCATAAGAAAGCAATCACGCGCATACTCGCCCGCCATGGTGACACCTCGGCCCATCCTCCCACCTTTTGAGAGCTTCGTCCAGTTCCAACCCACCGGACCAAACAACCAGGAGAATACTCAGCTCTCCACCAAAAGAGCTCCCCCGCCGCCCATCAGACCACCATTGATCGACTTGACAAACAGCGCGCGCCCTCCTCCCATAATTAACATCGACTCCCTCCCCACCGTCAAGCCAGGCCCGTATCCCATATCCGGCGCCTGCGTCTCCAAGAAGCGCCCTCACGAGCACACGCGCACCAGCGACTCGCCCACCCCCACCGGCGCCGACGTCGAAGATGGTGACTCGGAGACCGATGAGGATGCCGACGAGGCACTCCTCGAGGAGCTCGACATGGACTGCGATGTCGTGCGGGCGCAGATCCGCGCCTTCCTCGCGGAGGGCAACACTGCTGTCGCGTTCCGCAAGCTCATTCGCGCCACCCCGGGCAGCTATAATGGGTTTATGAAGCAGCAGGGACGCGACGCGGGGATTGCGGCCGAGACATACCGTAATGCCGTGCTGTTTTTTGCGAGGCGCGATAGGAGGGCCAAGAGGGCAGCGGCGGCGGCAAACCGGGGCGTAGTTGCTGCACCTGCTGCACCGGCTGTCCCTGTGGCAGCAGCGGCCAGTGAACCGCCGTCGAAGCGGTGGAAGCAAGTTGCACCTAAGCGTCCGGCTGAGAACCCGACCTTTGTTGTCTCGGATATTCATCTGGAAAAGGAGGAGCGCGATGCAGTGCCTGTGTTCGACACGTGCGACGACATCCGGATAAAGATTAGGGCGTTCCTCAAGCAGCCTGACTGCACGCAAGCATACCTATTGCGGAAGCTCAGCGCACAGTATATCCTAGCGCCGCGGGCGCTGCGGTCGCCGCAGGTCAACACGTTTATGCGGCAGAAGGGCCCGCTCGAGGGAAACTCATCGGGGATTTTCTACGCAGCGTATGTGTATTTCGAGAAGCTGCGGATCAAGCAGGGCAAGAAGAAGACGGCGAAGAGGGAAGAGATGGAGAAGAAGTGGGGTCCTGGAGGAGTGGACAGGACCGCCGGAGGAGGGGCATTCTGGTGCAGGCCGGGCGAGGTGCCTGTGCAGGATAACTATGGGTGCATCTCTTTCCAGAGGAGGTGACGACAATAGCTGGCCGGATTTTACAGCTGCTGTACCCCAGTGATGACACCTGGGGACAGAAGAGACGCTTTGTATGATATGATCAACATGGGAGGAGGGACTAATGGATGGAGATTAATGTGGGAGAGGAGGCCTCTGGCACTGTGCGCGTTCATATCCTCTGTGCGAATATGCGTTAGAATAATATACCCATCAGCTTGTTTTGCTAGATACTTTCACCAACCGAAGGAGGCTCCGACTTGGAAGGATAGGCCCCAACTCGAAAGGTAGTTTGCGTTTGGTGCTAAGCGTGGAAATCAAGGTGTGAAGGTGTAGTTGTACCAAATTTAATCATTTTCATAGTTCTAGAAATTTTTGTTTTTGGTGTAGAAACCGGTAGAGTAGAATTTGAAAAATATCTATCTTTTAATACTCATGAAAATGGCGATCGTCACCACATCATCAAAACATAACCAACCCATTTTATCCAATCCTCATCTCACGTCGCCCTTCCCTCGCTCGTTGATATTTACAAGCCTTACAGCTTCGCCGTCTCGCGCACGACCTTATCCACCGCCCGCGCAACGTACTCGACGTTACCCGTATTCAGCCCCGCCATGCTAATACGTCCATTCTTCGTCATATAAACGTGGGCATCCTTGCGGATCTTCAAGACCTGCGTCTCCGTCAGGCCAGTAAAGGAGAACATGCCGATCTGCTCCGTGATGTGCGACCAGGTGCCCGGGGTTCCAAGCTCCTCGAGCTTTCCGCGCAGAGCCTTGCGCATCTCCTGGATGCGTCCGCTCATTGTGCGCAGGTCCTCCTCCCACTGCGAGAACAGCGCGGAGTCATTGAGGATCGTGCTCGCGATGCGCGCGCCATATGCGGGGGGGTTGGAGATCTCGGAGCGCTGGAGGATGGCCAGCTGCGAGGAGATGCGAGAGATAGTCTCGGTGGCATCAGAGGCAGGGCTGGTGATGAAGTGGAAGCATCCCGCGCGCTCGCCGTAAAGACCAAGGTTCTTGGCGAAGGATTGGGCGAGACACATCTCGAAACCCTGCTCGACGAAGTACCGAACCGCCCAGGCGTCCTTGGCGAGGTCGCCAGAGGCGAATCCCTGGTACGCTGAGTCAAAGAATGGGAATTGGTTCTTGGCACGCATAATGGATGCGATCTCCTTCCATTGCTCCTGGGTGGGGTCAACGCCCGTGGGGTTGTGAGCGCAGGCGTGGAGAAGGATGACGGCGTGATCCGGTGCCTCTTGCAGCGTCTTCTTCATGCCATCAAAGTCGAGGCCCTTAGTAGACGCAGAGAAGTATGGGTATTGAGCGATTGAGAGACCGGCATTGGTGAAGATTTGGTTGTGGTTGGCCCATGTTGGGTTGGAGAGGTAGATCGTGGGTTTGGGCTTGTAGAAGCGCGAGAGGAACATTCCTCCCAGGTGGCAGGCGCCGGTTCCCGAAATCGTTTGCACCGATGTGACACGCTTCTCCTTGATGGCTGCGCTATCAGCTCCTAGCATAACTTTGGCAGCAGCGGATGTGAAGTCGGGGAGCCCAGCAATGGGGAGGTATTCGTGGTTGAGCGCGGGGTCATTTCTGAGAATATCATCGGCCTTGAGGGTCGTTAGCAACGCAGCCTTGGAATAACGAGAGATTGTAATAAGTAAAGTTTATTAGTGGATTGGATTTCTCACCTTCTTGACGACTGGCAGAACCCAAGGCTTTGCGTTGTCATCTCTGTATGCGCCAATTCCCAGGTCAACCTTCTTGTCAAAGGTGTCCGCCCGATAAGCGGCCATCAATCCGAATAGCGGATCTTCCGGAGCCTGGGGGACGGCATTCTGAGGGAAGTTGGTAGTCTGTGGTTGAGACATGTGTGCGGCTATCTTTTGTAATCTTGCCTGAGGGCCTGATGATGTAGAAGTGGTGGAGGTTGATTTGGAGGGTTTAGATGTATTCGCAAAGAATGCCGCAGCGGCGTTATGTTTGCCTGCCATTATCGGACGGGACGCTATATTGTCGCTATCAGGTAATCAAGAATAAGCTGGCCTTGTATGGTACTGTACTGTACAGGTACAAGAAATTCGCGCAAAACGTGACCGGGCGAGTACCGCTGGAATATAAAAACAATATAGCAAACAATTTTCGTACAAATGGTATCAAAGAAAGGAGACAAGTTGAATGATTGTAAAAATATTATACATGCCAGAGCAGTCGTGCCTGGGAAGCGCGGAAATTGGGCAATGTTATAACATTTCTTGACAGGAGACGTACTTTCGTGGAGAAGCCGAGGCATCGCGGCAAGAAAAGACCGACGTGGGCCTTGGGAAAGCAAGACAGCATTACAACACCCACCGCTAGCAGCGAAATGGCTAGAAGTACCTGCCATATAGAGTATTCTGTGGTCTCTACGGTAAGATTATAGCTTTCCCCGTATAAATTAGTATATTATATCTGGGGTACGATTCAGTCTCACATGCCAGCGGTTGTCTCTCGTTCGCTGATGCACCGAGTCGTACAACATGAGTGTTCACACCCAAATCACATGCATTGCATGAGAGATGAGTGCCATAAGTGCCACGAGACAAAATTGATGTAATCCAACCAAGTCTATCTATATTTCCTGTGCTATGTATGTACGGAGTACGGAGCCTGTGCCTCAACACATTCCACGTACAGTAACTCAACTCACTCTGCCGTGACCGAATCATATGATTAAATCATACACTACTAAGAATGCACTCAGTCCGCATGATGCATAGAAGACATACTTCGCAGTGCTCCTCCGTTCCGACGCCTTCTTCAACTCTTTATTTCCACCCCCAACATTCTCGGCCGTCAGGAACGAGTCTGCGACAAGTTGGTCGATGTGCGCCGACTGTGTTGCGAGGTTGTTGACTAGCTGTGTCTGCAGTTCTGATATCTCCACGAGCGACTTTTGTGCGGTCCTGAAGGAGTAATGTTAGCATAGGACCGCGATGGAACAGATGGGAGTGGACCTACTTTACTTGGTTCAGCGTATCCTCGTAGTGCTGGACCATGTTTTGATTTTCCTTCTCAAACAGCTGCAGCTGCTCTGGCGTCAATTCGTCCTCAACATTCTTCCCATACTCCTCTTCGACCTGCCTCCCTGCCGCGCCCTTGTATTCGAACGCTGGTACAGGCGGCTCACCCGACCCATCCATTGCCATTCCTCCCTTGCTCTTGTAGAGCAAACTTTTGTTCTTCTCCATCTCACGCATGATCCGCGTCTCCATCATGGCCGCCTGCAACCCCCCGCACTGCTGTAGTTTCTGTCGTAAATACCATAGCACATTCTCCCTGTGCGTGCTAATCGTATTCGCCCTGCTTTCCGCCTGCTCCTGCTCGGGAGGCTTCGATTGCCCAGTCCCACCAACTGCCCATTTACCCAAGGCTCCCAGTTTCGTGCCGTATTTCTTTTCTATCAGGGTTGTCTCGGTATCTTGGCGAAGCTGCTCCGCATCTGCCAGATTTCGGATGGCATAGTTGAGTTCGCGGAGGAGTTGCTTCGTTTCGGCGTCGATCTCGTCGCGCTGGCGGTCAGTCAGGTACCGCCATTCTTTATCTTTGGGCTTTGAGGTTTCGGCAGCAAGCTGGCGTTGTCGTCGCGGTGGTTGCGTGGTAGATAGGTAGGATTGTCGGATTCCGCGTAGGTAGTCGTTCAGCGACGCAATGTGGGAGTTCTGGGTTATCAGTCAGCGATTGCTTGCGCGAAGGGAGAACAATGCCATCTTACTATTCGATATGCCTCTTTAAGAAACTCATCGAGATGTTGCATAGACAGAGAGACGCCGGCTGTTGTGTGGGCGCCATGCGCCTTGAGGGTCTCGTTGAAGTGCGGAGTGATATCTGTCATTTTGTAGGTACAGCAAAGATGCAGGTACAATGACGCTTAAACGCTGGCTTCAAATTTCTCGTATCATGTCATCAGAGAAGCTCATGTACAATAACCTCTTTTCAAGCTGGGTGAACAGTAGAATGGGTAACAAAGTTTACAATATAGTTGTTATCGCGAGCTGTGAACAAGCATAGGTGTGGCTTGGTGGCAGCCTCCGTCATTGAGGCTGGTGCATGTGGCGCATGAGTTGGTGTGGCTGGGGACACTTCAGGGACCCCCTTTTTGAGCTTGCACCACCTACACTATCAGACTACCGATATTTCAAGTTCCTGATATGACAATTATAGCATTTAATGACCGGGAGACTTAATTTTGTTTACAGCTACTGTGATCGCTGCTGTTATCCGGTCATAGCATAGGATCGAGTCTCGTGGACACACAGCACAATATATAGTGTCTAGCAGAGGAACAGTCACATACGACCACAGACTCAAGAAAACCAGACATCCGTCCGTCCGCTCTGCCATACACAAGCTTGTAATCTACTTGCTTTTACTCTCAATCGTGCCAATAGGCACAGTGTGAAATCTACAGTGTGAAATCTAAGCGTCGCCGCCTGAACGGGAATGGGAACCCAAATTAAGCTCCCTACTTCTTCAAACACACTCGCCTGTAATGATATAATATGCTTGTTAAAACAATAAAATAGATCGTAATATTCTATAGCCGACTAATTTCTGGCCGCCATATATCAGACATTAGACGACTTGCATTGACAAGGTCTGGACTGGCCTGATTAATAGATGTGATTCCAAGCAGCCTCATACCTATAGACAACTCCTCTGCTAAAACTAGAGAAATGTCAGCCGTGGACTGATTAGTAACAAAAGTTTTGGCAGCTTACTATCGAGATACTTTTCCACACCCGCTGCACCGTAAGCTGCGAGTGCATATAGGATCGGCCGACCAATTCCCACAGCTGTAGCACCCAGGCACAATGCCTTGAGCACATCTGCACCATCACGAAGACCACCATCAACGAAGACTTCAATACTGCCAAGTACTTCGGGATAATATGTACGGATTTCTAGAAGAGTCAGAAGGGAACTCGGAGATCCATGGCTCTGTCTCCCTCCGTCACTGCTCAGTAGAACACCTTGGCATCCATATTCAGCCGCCAATTTAGCATCTGCTGCGGACTGTATTCCCCTGAGAACGATGGGCCCGGTCCATTCTTCTCTAATCCACTTCAAATCTTTTCATGTCAAGTTAGAGCTTAGCTGTCCTGGGGCAGCTCTACCTCCAAATGCTGGCGCGAAGCTGTTTTCGCCTCCAGCTTCCTTGACAAGAGGCTCAGCTTCTTCCTCGACACCTAACTCTAAGGCCTCTTGATCTTGGAGGTATCGGTCCGCAGTACGCTTACCAAGCACTGGCGCATCAACAGTAATCCACAGGCCATTGTAACCTGCCCTTTTCACTCTTTGAATGAGAGCCTTGGCTCGGTTTCGATTAGTTGGGATGTAGAGCTGGAAATACAGTTGAGCAGGACTAGTGTTATTAAGTTCCTTCTGCTGGTCCACGAGGGTCTGCATGATTTCCTCGGCTGGCTTCGATGAGGATGTGCTTATCACAGTGTGCACGCCCTTGGGCGCGATTCCCTTCACCAAACCCTGACCCCAAGGTGCCCATAGATGACACAAAAAAGGGATATTGTGAGCCATGGCCAAGGATGGACCTTCGCATGTCTATGGTCTCTACATCTCGTAGAACACGTGGACGGAAAGATATGAGGGACCAATCATCCAGATTGCGTCTCATGGATTGTCCCGAGTTAGCAGTGGCAGAGGCATAAACCCAAGACTTGTTTGAGAGGATGGCCTTGGCCGGTGCTTCAAAGTCTGACACTCTTACACAGAGAGATAAATGAGTAGTCATGTTGTCCACATCAGTTGAGGCTGACTGAGTTGAGGTTGACCTGGCAAGTGCCATATCCTTTATCGTATTTGGACCCAGAGAACCTAGCAGCTGCCAGCTGGGAGCTGATTTACGTAGTCTGGGGGATGGTACGCCCCGTATGCTGCTGTTGCGTCCTAGCGGTAAATTTATCAATATAGATCAACGCAAAACGTAAGAGGGGTGGCTGTGGCACCACAGGAGACATACCGTACCAGCATTCCTTAAAAGGATATTAGCGCCTCCGGGATGCTGAGAGAGAAATGCCGTGATATCGTATACTTGACGACTGATAACGATCCAACATGATTTCCTTGACGAGTGGGCCGCCACTTCAGCGCCTGTTAACAATATGACTTCATGAACCAGGCTTCACAGGCTAAGGCATATGAAGACAATTGCGTACGGAAAAGTGATGCCAAAACGACGATTTATATCGTCCTCCACACCTGACCGAAGTAGTGTTAACCAAGGAAGGGTTGTAGGAATTATTTAGACTAGCCGATCATGGTTACCAGTAGTTGTTATTGTTAGAGCTCCTACTTGGTAAGTCTAGCTTGTGCCGGTCTAGCTTGTTGCCTGGTCCCCTTTTTTTGATATTTTTGGCTCGCGTCGCCTCGCGTCGCCTCGCTATCTTAGTCGCCACTCTCTTCCGCGCGCCTCCTAACGACATGGCTGCGTCTATCCCACACTCCATACCCCATACTCCAGATTTGGGTCCCGGACTCCAGATCGGCACTCTACAATCCGAATCTAGCATGTCTGTGCATTCTGACTGTTGGTTACAAATGTCGTCGATTCCTGCGTCTGTAAATCCCAGCTTGAATCCCTTGATTATGCTTCTTCAATCTTGAGCACTATCAACACTGCTTCGCGTCCCTCGTCTCTTCAATCCTTCAGCATATTTATACATCGTTCACCATGGGTGGCTTCCGCGCTGCTGAAGATCGGCCTACCCCTAAAGAGGTTTATAACTGGCGCCTCTATACCGAGGCCGTTATTATCGCTACTGGCTCTCTTCTGTGAGTTCAATACATCTCCACCCCTCCACCTACTGATGATCTCACCTTACAGGTTTGGTTATGATTCTGCATTTATTGGGACCACTATCGCTCGCACTAGCTTCATGAACAGCTTCGGGATAAAAACTACCACAGCCAACTCCATATCGAGTAACATCACCTCGGCCTTCCAGGCTGGCGCTTTTTTTGGCGCTCTTTTTTGTTTCTTTAGTAGGCCCTATTCAGATCCACATTCGCCATAATTCCTAACGCTCCTTTTCTTCGTCTAGTTACCGAGCGTGTCGGCCGTAAATGGGCCCTTCAGATTAATGTCGTCGTCTTCATCATCGGCTCCATTTTGATGACCGTTGCAACTAACCAGCTCTCATTCATATGTAGGCCACCCTAACTCACTCAATCTGAAGTTTTTACTGATGATCAACGTAGATGCTGGAAGAGTTCTCACAGGACTGGGTTGCGGTGCTACCACGGCGACTGTCCCCAGTTACATTGCTGAACTCTCTATCCCATCCATTCGAGGAATGCTCACCGGCTTGTTTGAAGTTGCTTATCAGATTGGTGCCGTCATTGGCTTCTGGATCAACTATGGGATTACTCAACACATCTCATCCAGCTCAGCGAACAGCTGGAGAATCCCGATGGCTTTTCAGCTGGTTCCATCGGTTGTGCTTTTCGTAGGAGGATTCTTTCTGCACGAAAGTCCTCTATGGCTCATGCGCAAGAATAAGCTTGAGCAGGCTCACAAGTCTCTGGTTGATTTGAGAAATCTACCTTTGGAGGATCCCTGTAAGTGTTCCAAATGTACCGGGCTTGAGCTATAGCTAAAATGGACGCCTGCAGATATTCAGGAAGAACTTTCTTCTATTCGCTCAAGACTTCTGGAAGAGGCAGCCGTCGCGGGAAAGTATGGGACCGGCTCCTGGGGGTTCTTCAGAGGTGCCATGGACGAGTTCTCCCAGAAGGGTATGAGAAATCGGATATTTCTTGTTTTCTGCGCCTTTAGTCTGGCGAATCTCTCTGGAGCATCAGGTATGTTCGGTCCTCAGTTATAGTTCAAATAATTGATCTGAAGTTTGATATTTTTTTTAGCGATTAATTACTACTCCCCAACGCTTTTCGGATCCCTAGGAATTACTGATGTTGCACTTTATACGGGAATCTATGGACTTGTCAAAGGTTTGTGTCCAATCCCTTTCAACTCTTGTAGACTCTAACGTCAGTACCAGCCATCGCTTCTATCATATTTTACATCGGCTTCGTCGACAAGTTTGGGCGACGTCGCCCTGTTATCATTTCATGTCTTGTCTGCTCAATCTGCTTGTGGATTGTGGGTTCATATGTTAAAATTGGCCACCCGGATTCTGTCATTAAGGCAGGAGGTGTATTGTCTCAATCTACAGTTGCTGGTGGTAAGGCCGCAACCGGAATGATTATGATTTACGCCATCTTGTACGTTCAAGTAGTTCCCGTCCACTCGCGAAACTTGATTGCTAATCATAAACGTAGCTGGTCCTTTGGTTTGAATGGTATCCCATGGATCGTTTCTGCCGAAATCTTCCCTGGCGCCCTCCGAAATCTATCTGGGACCTATACCGCTCTTGTGCAATGGTACGTGTAGCTCAGCTAGAACCACGAGAACTTGAATGACCAGCTGACATTTTGTTATTGTAGGGCCACCCAATTTGTTATCACTAAAGCCTTACCCTATATTTTTAGCTCCTTTGGCTTTGGCACCTGGTATTTCTTTGCTGCTTGGATGTTGATCGGCACACTATGGGCATTCTTCCTCTTACCTGAGACCAAGGGTCTTACAATCGACCAGATGGACCAGATCTTGTATGTCCTTCCCCAACCCCTTTTAAGCAAGATATACACTAACCTTTCACAGCGGTTATCATAGTAGTGAACGCATCGGGATACCGCATACCTCGATCACTATCCGATTTACCAGTATGAACCAGGACAAGGCAGCTGTAGAAGAGAATGAGAATGCTGATGAGAAGGTTTAAAAAACAATACTAGAGTGAGAGTTTTAGGGCAAATTCTATTTAACGTCTACCTAATTCTCGTAGTTCATTCAACAATGTATTCTCATACGTGCTTCGATCAACTGAGATGAGACCCTTTGCCAAGCTACCGTGAGATTTCCAGATAGACTGAGGTCAGCCATAACACCCATTTCTGAGGTATTCCCTGCAAAGTATTCTCAATTTGTTACAGCTACTTCCTCTACCAGCGGCACTCGCACTTTTCTAGATCCAACTCGTCAGCAGACGGTCGTATGTTACGCGGTGCCGCCAAATGTTGACAATCCCCGTTAAATTAAAGGTAATACCTAACGCACGCAAAGAAATCCAAATTATGTGCATCGCTCCCATTAATGGCATAAGAGTAGCTGCGTCAATGATACACCAGGGTCACCATCAAGAAGAATATCTGGATCCGTAGTGACAAGTTGGGAGCGAGCGACGCGACCTGTGGGATGGGACCCAATGATTGATTACCCCGCATGGTGGCTCGCGTCGCGTCGCCTCGCCTTGGGGAAAGCTTCCCCACCCTATGTGTTTACCCCGCACCCCACGTAGAAGTTCGCATTTGCCACTGAAAATGGGAATCTACGAACCTCAAAATAGCGGGCCACTGTATTCAAGAGGAATGGGGCGAGGTGGGGGGGTGTAGGACAGCCCACCAGACATGCAGGGGTAAGAGATGAAGTTTGTCGAGTATTGTGGAGGATGCCTAATCAGGGAGGACCACTAGGTATGGTCCGCATCATCGTACAATAATCGCTCGCAGTCATTAAAGCTCGTCTTTGCTCATTTTTAGTCCTTCACTCTTCACTTTCATACATACATACATACATACCTACGAAGACTTACTAGTTTATAACATCTGGACTCAGACATCTCACCTTCAACAACGAACAGCATGGCAGTCTCGAAACCTAACGGAACGAATGGAATAAATGGACGGGCCGTAGGCAAAGCGTTTCCTGCTGGGGTCCATGTCCCAAGTTTGACATGGTTTTCTGACAACGAAAGTCAAGAGATTGATTGGGAAGTGCAAACAAGGCACCTTCGCTTTCTAATTGAGTCAGGATTACACGGCAGTATGTTCTCAGAGCTGAGAAACCTCCGGGGACGTACAAGCTGACTCATTATAGTTGTTATCGCAGGAACTAATGGAGAAGCGGTGACGCTCAGTTCCTCTGAGAAAGCTCAACTTATTAAGGCTACGCGGGACCAAGCTATTGAGTTGGGTCGACCGGAACTGCCCATTACGGTTGGATGTGGTGGAGGATCGACAAGACAAGTGATTGAGGATACACAACTGGCAAAGGATTCTGGCGCTGATTTTGCACTCGTCTTGGTGCCGAGCTATTTTCACTTTGCCATGAATGAAGATGCGATAGTAGGGTTCTTTGAAGAGGTACTTTACCCATCATTTTTGCCCGACATCAATTTCTGACAGTGTTGATTTGCAGCTTGCCGACGCGAGTCCTATTCCTGTACTCATATACAATTTTCCCGGGGTCGCGGCTGGCCTCGATGTCAACTCAGAGATGCTCTCAAGGCTAGGCGAGCATCCCAATATCGTGGGAGTCAAGTTGACGTGTGGTGGAATTGCCAAAGTTGCTCGGATACGAAACCAATTCTCCCCAGAAAAGTTCTGTGCACTTGCTGGTCAAAGTGACTGGTTGTTACCGGCAGTCTCCGTTGGTGGCATTGGAACTATTACGGGCCTTGCCAACATCTATCCAAGAGTAAGTTTTACCTGATTCCGTGTCTAATTTTACTTTTGTTTAATGACCTGTCTAGGCCTGCGTAGAACTCTACAACTTATCGATTGGGGGTACAACTCAAAAGGCCACGAAGGCCCAAAACGAGTTGGCCGCGGTGGAATGGGGCTTTGGAAAAGGCGGCATCAATGGCACTAAATGGGTAGTGGCTCAGTACCTTGGTTACCCAGAGAGTAGCAGCCACACTCGCAGACCATATCCACGATTCAATGACGCCAAGAAACAGGCCTGGATCACGGCGACTATGAAGCCTCTCGAAGAGCGGGAGAAGATGCTCGCTAACTGTTGAATGTTCACTCCATGCTTTGGCGAAAGACGGCGCCATGGCCGCCACCACTAGTTGCCATGCTCGGCACTCCTACTCTGGGTCTGGCTCAGGGGCAGGAGCCTGTAGCATATAGAATCCTAGAAAGTTAAATTATACCTTACCCGAAAAGAAAATATGACTTAATTCGGAGACTCTTTTTAATATATTCCTACTTTCTATTCTCTCCTACTACGTTGAAGAATGTGGGGTAGGTACTTACCCCGCATTCTTTCTACCATACAAATTGGCTGGTTGCACGAGTCTGCTCTGCGTACCGCTCTCGGATTCATATTTACGTAGTAGGTCTTCGCGACCAGCCGTAACACACAGTAAATGAATTCAACACTAGACCACAGTAACTTTTGGGGAAGCAACTCGGGATCCTGTGACGATTTAAAACATCCCAAACAGCTTTGACGTGTCTAGCAATGGACCCAGCATTACCTTCCGAAATAAAGAACAGTACCTAAGCACTTCCTGTCATACACCACGCTGGTATCGCTGGTATGGCTTCTGATACAGCCTCTGTGCCGGGCTCTGGGCCTTCTCGCCGGCTTCCCAGATCTAAAGTTGGCTGTCTCACGTGCCGGTATGTGCCAAATGATACCCTCAAAATAATCATGCTAAGCAATACCCGATAAGTCGTCGGAGAGTCAGATGTAACGAGCAAAAGCCTCGATGCTCACACTGCGAGCGGCTGAATCTGGAATGCCTCTGGAGACCAATTGCGCCCCTATCAGCTAACCAGCGGCAACACAATACTCCCCAAAGCGCCACAGACCAGAGGACTTGGGCCTACTCTGATGGCGGACAATCAACCGAACATCCGAGCACATTCATGCGGAATAATAATAATTTCGCTACAGTCAACAGTGATTTTAACGATACTTTTAATTATGCTAACTTCATGTGGGACCACGAGCTGCAGAGGAGCATGACCCAAGACAGCGGTTGGCATGACTTTGGCATGTCGAATGCAAGCGGTGCTACAGAAGGAATCATGGCTGTATGTGATGAACCTAGGAGAGATTGCTTAGGTTCTACGATATTAACGTATTTTAGGAGGAATCGAGGCTGATGGAACAGTCATCGACTCCCCCAAATCGTCCAGACTTCAATCAGGAAAGGTTTGTCCCCAATATAGACCCTACGCATGCAGATGCAAGTCTAGTCATGGCATGGAACGACTCAAGAGGCGATGAAGACGATTCCGAGGAGGGCATCTTGAAGGATTACTTCGCTCACACTGTCGTCCCGCCAATTATTGCGCAGGTGGAGACCCAATCAAAGTGGTCATCCACGCGCCAAATACTCATCACCATGTCAACGAACTCGAGCATGGTTCACAATGCAATATTAGCTTTCTCAGACTTGCTCATGAAGAGAACTCAAACCGCCCACAATCCTAGCCGCCATCGGTATTACAAACTTGCCAAGACTGAACTATTAAGGGAACGTAAGGAGCAGTTACTTGGGAAGAATGCTGCATCACCAGCTTCATTTGACGACATGCTTGCAGTCTTGTTCTTTCTTAGCTATATTGACCTGTTGGAGAGCAGAATCACCAATGCCCACGAGAATCTCAAAGAGGCGTATAATATCTTCCAACAGATTAGCAATGTTCAGTCTCGAACGGTGACTAGGCGCCTCATTTCTTGGATACGCCTCCTAGATGCAAGGGCCGCTACTACTGGTGGCGAGGGACTTTTTCTCGCAGAAGAGAACGATCTCCTTACACAACCTTCACCCTCGTTTACCGATACTCTGGAAGCCGGAAGCAATAGCAGTAACCACGAAGCTACAGGCGAGGCTGACATTGAAGATATTCTTTTTGAGTCCCTCTATCAACCTGGCTTTGTCTTCTTCCAAAAGATACAGTCTTTCATGGGTCGTATTTCAAATATCGACCCTTGGCATCGATCGAGAGGGACCGTAGCGGATGAGACAGAAGTGATGAGAATCGCCGACAAGATTTCCTACGACCTTGGGACACTATGGGAAGCTCGTCCACCACTCATGGACTATACGCTAACAGGACAACTTACTGCACCACATGTCTCAGCAAGCTTAGCCCACACCTTGACAAGAACATTTCGGACGTTCTTTGCTAACTACCATGCGTCTCGGATCCACCTACACCGAGTGGCATACAAACATCTGCCGTTATCCCCACAGACGTTGAAATCTATCGCCAATATTCGCAATACAGCGCATGATATGGTTCAGCTACAAGATATAACCCTCGGTCCTTGCCGAGAAATGCTTCCTGTTAATATGCTATGGCCATTGCTGATGTGGGGCTGTGAAGAAGACGATCCGGAGGAAAGACTCTGGATCACCACACAAATAAAGGCCATGGAGAAGGTGGCCACAAATGCGAATATCACAGCTCAGGTACTCAACGAGGTACAGACAAGACAAGATACGTTAAAGCAAAGGGTAGATGTGCGAACCATCATGCACGAGATATTCGATTCTTGCTTCGCTATTGTATAAAAACAGCTTGTATTCTAGAAGGATGCGTCATGCGACAAGTATTAAAATGAAAGAGACTTCTTTACAACCAGAAGCATGGTTGTACTCTTATCAAGCTTTCTATTTCTAGTGCAACTCTCATATAGGACCAACTTCGTCTGCCCAAGGGATTGCCTCCTGTGCCCCTCGCTTGCCAACTGCTTTTGCAGCAGCAGCATTTGCTTTTCGCACTGCAGCATCGATATCGAAATCCGCATTCACGGCCTCTAGCCCGTACGCTCCAACAAATGTATCTCCTGCTGCAGTCGTGTCCACGACCTCCACTTTCTTTGCTTTGACAAATCCGCAACGGCCTGCTTGGGAGTAGAATACCCCATGGCTTCCTAGCGTGATCACTACATTGTGCACGCCTCTGGAATGAAACTGTTGCGCAGTTATCGGTAACAGACTATCGTCCTTGATCTGCTCAACACTGCAACCTGACAAGATCGATGCTTCTGTCTCATTCAGGATCAGATGCCGTAAATTGGCATATGCCTCTGCCGGAAGCTCAATTGCAGGCGCGGGGTTGAGTAAGACCTCAATGCCTGCTCTATGCGCTGCCTTTAGGATCTGCAGTGTTGTCTGAAGGGGTATCTCGAGTTGGAGAATTAATAGCGATGGTTTTGGATTGGGCATCGTGAGAAATTGTGACGGTAAAAGTGAGTAGTTTGCTCCTCCATGAAGCAGAATTCGATTCTCGCCTGTCGATTCTTCGACAAGAATAACTGCCACGCCTGTTTCAGTTTCGTGTTGGATCATGACGCCAGATGTATCGACGCCGCTGGCACGCAAATTGCTTAGTAGAAGCTGTCCATGCTGGTCGTCTCCCACCGCGCCAATCATCCGGATGTCTGGCGAGCCATTATCTAGATCAGTTCTTGTTCTCGATAACTTTGCACATGCAACTGCTTGATTGCCGCCCTTTCCTCCTGCGCTAGTCTTGAATGACCTGCCATGGAGAGTTTCGCCGCCGCTAGGTATTCTCGAAGTATAGGTTGTTATGTCTGCATTAAGAGAGCCGATGACAGTAATGAGCCGAGGAAAAAGAAGAGGTTCGTGGCTCGCCATAGTTTAATAGCGTCACTGAGAGGAAGTAGCAATTGCTTTGTAAACTAGATCAGGGAAATATGGATGAGTGGCTATAATCGTTGTTGGATGGATGCGTCACTGAAGGAAGACTTAAAAGAACCAATTCATTAAATATTGCGATACCAGCTATTATGATTATTTCTAGTGCTGGAGTGTTTGCATCCATCATAAGTACATAAAGTAAGATGTCTTTATCGTAGGGAATATATCGCTCATCTCTCTGGCTGGCTTGCACCACAATCGGACTTGAGTCGCCATATTCACAAGTCTCGGTGGTCTGTGATGCGGCCGGTTTAGTCGACGCGATGGAGGCGACGATGGGTCTCCGTAATAGACTATTGAGTGTCGAGGTTCAGGGGGAGGGATTGCCGGGGGGGGGAGGCTTAAGTAACCGACGCGAGGCGATGGGAGACGACCCGACCCGTTGATCTGGCTGGACTACCCTCTCTGGCTAGCCCTGTGGCGAGTCTTCAGGTGGACAATGAGTCGAATTTTTACACATAACGAGCTCTGGAATGGGAATAGAGAATCCCTGGGGGGTCAAGAGCAAAGTCGATTCCTCTCCGTTCCTCACGAAGTCCACCAGGCCATCTACGCCTGCCTCATCCCCAGCGCAATCCATGTCTTTCTCCGAAGGGGCAAAATTGCCATCTCGACGTGTATTGTGCACGACATAGCAGGAGATTTGACGGGGGCAGAGCGTAAGACTACCGGAGACCGGCTGCACGATACTATTTGGGCACGTCGACTGCGGTCCTCGTGGGGCCCGCACTGGCAATGCGAGGAAGTTGCGCAGAGGATGGCGGAATATCACAGCCACCAAGCTGGCTGCGACTTTAATCGCGGAAAAACGACATTGGCGCTACTTTTCGTGTGCAAGAGCATGTAGGTTGTTGATTGTCCCCAGGACGCTATAGTACGCGTCCTTACGTTGTCGCTGACAGACTGTCTGTACTAGACACGCGGATATCTTAAACTTGATTGCCAGTACTGTCACCTTTCATGTAACGGACCTTGAGACTCTTGACCATATGGCTCAGAGCCACCTCAGCTTCGGGTCGTCTCTATCCCCGTACGGACTTCTATACGCTGTGGGCCCATTGCTCAGAAAGCTGACCATAACCTTACGACTTCCTTTGTCATTCTTCGAGGTGGTGAGCAGTGATGCCACGATATCGAGTCCTACCAGAAACACCCATATGCCGGACGTTTCCATGGCAATAAGACATATCAGCGACGTTCGTGGGCGCGATCAGTCAAGCGTGTGGGTTCAAGTGTGGCCTGCCCTTGCCATGCAATTGAAACAGTTACAGAGTCTTCATCTCTGGCTGGACCACGACGACCATTCTTCGTGGTCATTCGTGGACGAGCGCGCGCCCCTATCCTATTTTACTGCATCCATGTCTCGAGACAAGATTCCTAGTCTGGAGGATGTCTGCGTCGACCTTCCCAATTTGCATACTCGCCATGAGAAGCCCGACCGCCACTTCACAAAAGGGAGTCTCCAACCACCGGCATACGTCACACTTAGCAGAAGATTGCGCCAGAAGTTTTACTGCGAGGAAACTATTCTAGGGCATATACGAGTGAGTTACGCGGAAGACTTTCCGATTATGCTCGATATTCTTGAATTTGAGGACTCTGGCTGCGAAAACATGACACGTGAGGAATTAGAAGACTGGGAGCGAGGACTCTGGGAAAGCGGCGAGGATGTAGACGATTTGCTTATGTCTATATCCGGCGCTCAGTGTTATGATTTTGGTCCTTCAACAACAAGTGATACTTATGCTACTCTAAGAATACATACTTTATGAACCATGATCACCCGAATATAATTTACACTATCCATATCAATTTAATTATTTATTCTATTGTTATGAGATCTTTATATGTCGCTTCTCCCATACGCGCACGGGATACGAGTTATATACTGGCTTCCCAGGAGGGTTCTAAATGGTCTCGCCGATCCTGCCCTCACTCACACGAGCTAATGCGCGCCCAAGTCGGTGCCTGATTTATTCTCAACAAAGGAAAACTACTCTAAAATACCTCAATAAGAAATAACGACCCATTAGACTTTTTGTCACAGTATTCTGTTTGGGCAAGCACCTAACTTATCATGATGGATTTACGACCAAGGATTGATAACATGCCAGTGGAGGTTATAGAGGAAATTCTCAGTCAACTCGCGTTTCCCGACATCTGCAGCTTTCGACTAACAGGGCGTAAATTGAATACGAAATCATCCCAGGGCATTTTCAAAAGTTATTTCCGTAGGAAGACAATCACGATGGGAGCGACGAGTGGGCAATTTCACCAAGCTGTCCATGTAACGCAACGTCACGGCTTTGGTTGCCTTCTCGAGCATCTCACTTTAGTCGGCCACGCAGGACCTTACAATCGAGAGGAATCGTCAAAGGAAGCTGCTGTACCCATGCTTTTTTTGCAGTTCATGAAGGACTTGGGCGTTAATGGAACAGGTGGCTGCCTACAATCTGTGTCTATGACGATGGAAGACCGAGATAGAGGCACGTCTGAGGTATGCGTCTGGATGAACGCAGCAAAGTGCTTCGAACACACTATGCTAGCACTTCATGGAAGCCAACTTCCTATCAAGTCTCTTGACGTTTTCTTTGGGGCTACTCACTGCAGCCTATCTATTGATCAATTGCCGACAATTCTAGAGCTCAACCTATCCGCTTCATTACAGCGATTAAAGTGCCTATCGATGAGCCTGTCGCACCACGAGGCATTTAAGCCTTCTGACTCATATGTCCCACTGCGCGAGCCAGAAGGCAAAGAAATGCGAGCTTTTGCATCTGGAAAGAGACACACGAACGCTCTCTGCAAATTTCTACAATGTTGTCCTGTACTCGAAGACCTTCAGCTTCACTGGTACAAATTATACGTATCGCACCTGTCCCACGCGTCGAACGAAGAGCAACGCTTTTTCAATCGTGTTGCACAATCATGCCAATTCCCATTTCTAAAGCGATGTACTCTGAAAGGAATCGAAACTACCGAGACTGCTCTCCTGTCTTTCCTACGTCAGATGCAACTCAACAGCATCGTAATGGAAGAGATACACCTTCGTACGGGCAAGTTTGGCCCAGTATTTGATTGCCTAGTTGAACGCATGGAGCAATTGGAGCATTTGCACTTTTATAACCTCTGGGAAAGTCGATTGATATTATTCGATGCGCCTAGAAAACCTCATTTCTGTAGTCCTGGGATGGGACCGCATGTCCTTACGAGGTCGGGGCTTACAAGGTCGGGGGCCGATGCACGTATGCCTATCAAATATGAGCATTTAAATGGTCCCTCATCAGGTGAAATGGAGGTTACCAACTGGATTCGAAAGAGACAGAGAGAGTATGGTCCCAGATGATCACCTGTAGGGCGTCGACCGTGTAGCATGAACCTCAAACGAAACATGGTCATAGGCACAGTAATATAGAATTTTGTCGGACAAGTACTGCCATGCACCATGTGCATATCATCTTTCGAAATGATTCACCATACTCAATATCAAATGGAAAAGAGGCATGCCAGTGTCACAGCAAATTTCGTAATGCAGTCATTTATCAATTCTATAGTGTAAATATTCATTAATTCCTAAGCTATAAATATCTACCTAATCTGCAAGCCATCCGTCGTCGCCCCCTTTGAGACTGGCCAAAACTTTTCATAAAGTCAGAAAATGGCTGTTACCCGTACCCTCCTTCTCTTGTGTCAGCACACTCTCCTGGGTTCTATTTCCGAGTCGCCTCACCCCGCTCACCCTTGCTCACCCTTGCTCACCCTCGCTTCACCCCTTAAGGCGGTAAGGTGCTTAGCCACTAGGCCGGGTGCCACCAACCGAAGTAAAAAGCAAGTGGTTGCTTGAGATCGGTGGATTAGTAGTGTAGGTGGGTGATCACCAGCGAATACCCACTGTTGTATGTTTTTGTCTTTTTTATAGATTTACATCCTCCTTGGTGGCGCGGAAGATTTGCCGTCTCCACACTTTCTGCATTTTAATAAGGCTCACGTGAAGACGAAGGGTCTGATATATACTACAGTTGGTGCACTGTCACTGCGATTCACAAACGCCAATCACCAGAGATCAGGGTCATCATCCTCAGGTAACGGTGCTGGAGAGTAAGAAGGTCCCCGTATGACGTGCATTGGAAGCGTAGCATTACTCAACGGGAAACTGTCGCCGTTAAAATAAACCCCAGCTGCTGCGAACACAGAGCCCACTGCATTGTCATCAAGTATCTGCCCTGCATCGCATCTGACCTCGTTCAGCCTACGAAATTGGCCTTCTGAGTCGGCTTTGGCAAGACCGAGCAGCCCCTTCGCCAAGCGTGGAAGTAAATTGCCGGAATTACGTTGGAGGTGTAGCGACACGATATTAACGGGGAGGAACCAAGCCAGGAACTGGTCGTCCGAGGTCAAGTGCTTCTTTCCACCGCCGTATATCTCCTCAGAGTTGAGGAACAGGTGCTCTAGCGCTTTGAAGTCTCTGAGCCTAAGGGAGGGTAGACTGGCTCTGTCTATGCTGTCCCAGTAGAAAACCTCCCTCATTCGGAGATCAAGATGTAGCGACTTGAGTGTTGCACGGTGCCGACTGAGATATTTCACGGCATTTTTTTAGCTCAAAGTGGCCTCTAGGGCTGAAGTCTTGGACGCAACCGCCTATATCTATATAAGTCCCCGTAGACTCGAAGGCGAAGGGGCGTAGATTAGCGCAAGAAGAAAGGAACCCTTTTAGGTCTGTCTCGTTGAGTCTAGTGTGCGTAATACGTAGGGTTTCGAGGTTTGACAGGGACGGGATTGGGGCTCGGTGCTGGATGCCACCGCACATGTAAAGGTTGAGTGTCTTTAGATTTGTAGCTAGGTTAAGAATGGCGCCTGCACATATTTCTAGGTTGAACAGGGAATCCTGCTCGCTCGTTGCTGCATACCGGTTAACGTCAATAGTTGTAAGAGGCAGAACAGAAATGCCTAAAGCCCGTAGGTGTGAGGAACTGAGGCCCTCAACGGGATTCATCGCTGTTTGGAGGCTGGAATGTTTTAGGTTCGGCAGTTCGGTGATTGAAACGGTAACCAGCTCGCCACCTGACAGCTGCTGCCACTTATTGATTCCTACTGCACGTGCAGCTTGCTCAATCCCATCCCAATTCTCCTTGCCGCCGAGGGGTTTCAGAAGGTGCGAGTGAATATAAATCCTTTCTACCAGCGCGGCAAGGTCTGGGCGTCTTGCTATAGTCCGCAGGAAAGAAGTGAGTCGGCCACCCCACGAGTACAGGGTTGATTTCCAAGAGTCGCTATATCTGAGAACGAACTCTTTATACAAGATGGGCTGCGCAATGTCGCGCAAGCGCTTAGAGACTAGGGATAGCGAGAACAGCGCATGGCACTGTATAGAGTGCCAGGACCGCTCATCGCTTTGTTGCTGGGTACCACGAAAATACGCGTCAGGTGCTATTGACTGGTGTTCTAAGAATGTGATGAAGATCTGGTGCAGAATTTCGGTTGGGAGGCCGGTGAGCGTCGCAGAGGCCTTCTTGGCCTCGCTTTTGGCTTGCGATCGGGTCCTAGGAGACATGAGAGTGTTGATGAAACCGCGGGACAACAACATTAGATGTTGGGTGCGGCTGTACGACTGGTGCGACGATCCCGAAACTAAAATAACCGATAGAACTCAGTAATTTATATCTCCCTACAGCTCGTTCCTATCATGGTAATAATTCTTGTTAGTGATGATGGAATTTATATTACCATGAGCGAGCGATATCTGAAGTCCCTATTCGGACCTTTGGGTGTCGCGATAGAGTGTGAGCTATATGTCATCGCTGCGAAGCAGATATGCCTTCTAACCATGAATCCGGACTCATCAGCCTTATTCTATTGATATCGTATCTACCAACTGGTTCTACATATTTTTCAATTCCTCCAACCTCTCCTTCAACATATCAAACTCTGGTGTATCTTCCCAACTGGCCCTCGCCTTGCTCATGATACCCCTCGCAGCACTTCTCGCCTTCATCTTCCACCCCTTTTCTACCTCCCCGCTCCCATCCGCCTTCTCCTGCGGTCCATAATTCTCAAACGCACTAACCAGCCCATCAGTTGCCTCTGATACCAGTTTCCACGCCTCCTTATTCTCAAACCACTCCTCACCCGCTGTCGCCACTCTCCACCTCTTCTCCGCGCATGCCAGAGCCCCAGCAAAATCGCGGCGGTAGAACTTCAGCTTCTCTGCCAAAGCCCATAACTCGCTGTTGGCGGTGATTAGGGGTACGACGTCAGAGTCAACCATCTCGATAACAGCGCGTGGTAGGCTTCCACGCGGCGGGTTGTATATCCCA
Source organism: Pseudogymnoascus sp. BL549 (assembly GCA_001630585.1). Taxonomy (NCBI): domain Eukaryota; kingdom Fungi; phylum Ascomycota; class Leotiomycetes; order Thelebolales; family Thelebolaceae; genus Pseudogymnoascus; species Pseudogymnoascus sp. BL549. Next base: position 97,594 of record LNAR01002106.1, on the reverse strand, counting down.
TTCTCCATCGTTGTGGGATTGGTGTCCCTCTCTCTTGTCAGAACCTCTCCGACCAGGGCCCGTAGAATATCAATGTCGATTGATTTCTCCCCTTCCTTCGGGGAGCGGATGCGAATAACAGCACGGAGGCCCTGCAATACCTCGGGGAAGGAGGGTGGCGTCATGCGACCAGCAACCGTGATGACATTGTCCCAGATTTGCCAGTTATCATACTGTAAGCTAGCGCCTCTCTTGTATGCAATAAGTGATTGCCGAAGGATATCCTTCGGGTCCAACTGGGACATGTGGGGCTTGTGAACTCCGACTTCGTCATCGTCAGCAACCTCCTCAACGTCCTGTATTTGATTGGCCGCTTCTAGCTGCTTAATTTTCATCAATTCGGTGTGCTTGGATAATAATGCGGAGCCGAGATTGCTGTACGTCTTCGAGTTATCGTCATCTATCATAATTGCTTGCTGGAATGCGATAATAGCTCCATCCCAGTTTCCAGTGGCAAGATCAATATCTCCAAGTCGACTCCAGGTGTCTCCGTATTGGCGGTTAACAATAGTTGCGTTGATATATGCCTCACGGGCCTTTAACAGGTCACCCTTGCGAGTATAATACTCGCCTAGAGTCCGCTGAGCGCGTGGATAATGGTGGTTGGAGATTTCCCATGCCCTTTCCCAACATGAGGGATCCTGCTCGAGATCACCGATAATACACCACAGGCGTGGTGCATGAGGGGGATGGGGAGACCGCACCTCGCCTTCCCATTTATCCGTGCGGACCTCATCGTCATCAATACCGTACTTGTCCATTTCCGGGCCCTTGGTAGAGTAGTATAACTGGCGGCGGATGACTCTACGAGCATTGTCCTCTTGGCCAATCGAGTGGTAGCACAGAGCGACCTCGGGCCAAAGTTGGAGACGCTTAAATATTTCAAGGGCGCTCACAAGACTTCCTGCGTGGCTCCAAGCATAGGCCAACTCGGTTTCAATCTCCCACCTGGTAGGAGAATTGAGTTGATGAATAAACTTCAACCTCTCGGTAATAGGAGCAGACTCTGAAGGCTTCGCCTTTGGTAAGAATTGAGTGATTTGTATCTGGGGAACGCCATCGCCACCAGATGCCGGGTCTTCTTGAGTCTCCGCAATAACCTGGTCCACAATTGCTTGAAGTTGAAGCACGCTACGTTCTTGTGTCCTCGATCTATGTGCTTCGATTCTACTTCTCACAAGCAGCGCTTGTGTGTAGATTTGCCAGTTGGTAGGTTTGTCATCAAGGACACGGACAGCATATGGAAGAATCTCCTCACTGTTCAACTTATCCAGAGGAGCCGAGACATCTTTTAATGTGGCCTCAGTGAGCAGCATAATCTGGTCGACTGGCTTTAACTGCGGCTGGTTGCTTGGTTCCAAGCTTGCAAGTTCTTCCGGGAGATCTGTTTTCAGGTCCTTGTCGACCTTTGTAAACTCGATTGACTCGAGTAATGTATCGTCATTCAGCTCAAGGGCGGTAGGTCCAGTAGTTTCTGTAGATTCAGCGGCTCCATCCTTCGAGGTGTCTGTCTCTTCAACATTTTCGGTTTCCGGCTTTGGCTCATCTTTGCTCTTCGCAAAAACAACTAATTGTGAGATATCATTCTCCTGAAACTTCGTCCTCTTTCCCAGTGCACCAGACAAAGCGTACTGAAACTGAGACGCTTCTTTGGCATGCTTCAGATTTTCTCTAGCCTTAGCATCCACGCCTTGCATAATGTAGATCTGTGACTTTTCAAGGAAATACTGGACTTTGGATTCGGTAGAGTAGGACGAGTTCTTCGCCATAATTTCAAGCTCCAGGGAGAACATATCTGCCTCCGCTTTGGTTTGAAGAGTCGCCACCGAATCACTGAGACGTGTATTTGACACTCCAGAGGATAAGAGACGCTGATGGTAGGCATTGATGCGAACTCGCATCCATTTCGAGTCCAGTGTTTGACCAGCTACAACACGGGGGAAGTACTCTGTGAAGATTGCCCTTGCAAACGTGAAAAGCTCGACATGTGGAATAAGTTGGTATACTGAGAGGCCATCTACCGCCAAGTTTAGGAGACATTCTTGTCTGTGCTTTTTAATGTCGTCCGAGGTTGTATCTGCGCCAAAGAGGAGGGAGCGCGAGGAGAAGGGTGGTCCCGTGACATTGGCTTGCAAGAAGGCATCAAACGATGCCATGGCCGTCAGTACGGCCCTGGCGGAAGCCAGGAAGCTGTTCTCTCCCGTTGTCCATGGCTTTGGCTTTCCGGTACTATCGGTTGATAACCGCTCCAAGAACTGGCTGAACAGAGCTTGAGCCTCATTTCCGCTGAGAAGTTTCTGATAGTCGCCTTGAAGGTAGGTTTCAGTTAGCTCCTCCAGCCCCTCGACGTGCTTGAGGGGCTCGAGGTCGCATATCAGCTCATCGAATGTCTTTTCAGACATGATATCCTTGTCGGTGGGCATCACAGTATTTTTAGTTTCGCCCGCGCGGGGTGTATTGTTCCTTCGCAACCTTATTTGGACGTCATGGACAAAATTTCTTTTGGGATTCGGGCGATTTGTGGTATCCAAGATAAGCGAAACTTTGGGTTTTAGGCATCACGTATAAGCAAATCGAAGGCCCCAAAGCGGGTAGCCGCCTTAAAACCGTAATAATATAATTATTTGAATATTTTTATTGCATTTTATATATTTTTCCCGTACAATTCAAATCCAATATCGCTGCCACAGCAGGTGAGACAGTACCACGTGCAGGTGTGGTGGTGGTGGTTTTTACTGTGATGTACCTGATCGCGGGGTGATTTTTTATTTCCGGGATTTATTGCCGTACCCCACTCCCCTCTCTTCTCCAACTTTCTCCAACGGGAATAACGAGATTTATCCAATATCCGCGAATCAAATGGCGACCAACTCACGCTATATCGCCACAACCCATGCTGAAATGCAACTCACCAGAGAGACGATGTGGATTTTACTCGGCACGGCACCGCCGTTCGCGCAACTTCCGTATAGCCGCTATGAACCAACAGTAGCTTAAGTCCGTTCTTGGGTAGGTTTGCTGCGTTTCTACTTTCCTTAACTTGCATCTATCTTTCTCCTCCAATTCAAAACGTCTGATTTCTCGTTGCGTCTTAATGAGTGAAATTCGGCGGCAGTGTAAAAGTGCACGATGGGTATAGAGAAGGATGACCTCGCCGTGGAACCACAAGAATCTGCGAAGGCGCCATTCTCGCGTGACACTCTGGAAAAGGACTTGGATGAGAAAGCCACAGGAACTCCATCTTCGCGGGAGACCATACCATCACCGACCTCAGGGTTCCAGCCTGCCAGCGAGGAGCCCATAGCCGAAGATGGAGACCTCGAGGAATTAACAGCTGTGCGGACTGGACCGCCCTATTCGATCTTCTCCAAGAAGCAGAAGCAGTACATCGTCTTCATGGTCACAGTGGCGGCGTTCATATCGCCAACATCTGCAAATATTTATTTCCCCGCGCTGAATCCGCTGGCCAAGGATCTGAATGTTTCCGATGCACTTATCAACGTGACCATCACATCATTTATGATATTCCAGGGAATTGCACCTACATTTATCGGCGACCTGGCTGATATGGCGGGGAGAAGGCCGGCATACATTGTGGCCTCCATCATTTATCTTGGCGCCAACATTGGGTTGGCTCTACAGAACAGCTTCCCAGCTCTGCTGGTTTTGCGCTGCGTACAGAGCGCGGGTAGTAGTGGTGGAATTGCCTTGGGGTATGGGGTTGTGGCAGACATCTCAACGAGCTCGGAGCGAGGGTCGTATGTTGGAATCGTGGGCGCCGGCACCATGTTGGGTCCCGCACTAGGCCCAGTCATCGGAGGCATCCTAGCCCAGTTTCTGGGTTGGAGATCAATATTCTGGTTTTGTTTCATTTTTTCAGCTGCATGGCTTGTTCCATATATTCTCACCGTTCCAGAGACAGGCCGAAATGTAGTGGGAAATGGCTCGGTTCCGCCAGCGGGTTGGAATATGACCGTGTTGGACTATTTTCGCCAGCGCAAAGAGTTGAAATCTCAAGATGCTCTCACCCGCTCCGCCACTGCCGACGAACGCCGCAGGGCCCAAGCTGAACTTGCCGGTCGCCGCAAACTTAAGTTTCCTAACCCTCTCAAGACGATTCACATCATTACAGAGAAAGATGTTGCTTTAGTTCTCTTCTACAACGCTCTTATCTATACCGCTTTTTACGATGTTATGGCCTCGATACCTGTAATGTTCAAAGATACATACGGGTTCAATGATCTCGAAGTCGGACTTTGCTATCTCCCCTTCGGCATGGGTTGCGCAGTTACGTCCTTCATCAATGGAAAACTGCTCGACCGGAACTACAAGAAAATCGCAAAGCGAATTGGGTTCGCAATTGACCGTAAGCACGGCGACGATTTGCGCCATTTCCCAATCGAGGAAGCCAGATTAGGGATAATATGGCCCATTCTGGGCGTCGGGCTCACAAGCATCCTTTGTTATGGCTGGGCCATGGAGAAGAATGCTCACCTTGCTGCACCTCTTATTCTCACATTCCTGATAGGATTTGGTGTCAACGGTTCATTTAATATCCTGTGCACCCTAATTGTGGACCTGTATCCCCAGAGCCCAGCGACGGCTACAGCGGCGAATAACCTTGTTAGATGTTTTATGGGGGCGGGAGGCACGGGAATTATTAATATCATGGTGGATAAAATGGGGAGAGGATGGTGCTTTACCTTTATAGCTTTGGTATGCACTGTTACTATGCCAATGCTGTTGGCGGAAATCAAATGGGGCCCGGGATGGAGGGAGGAGAGACGTGTGAGATTGGATGCCAAAGCTGAAGCAGAAGAGCAAAAAAGGTTGGAAGAGAGCAATGAAGCTGTGGCAGTTGAAAGTGGCCAGGAAAAGCGAGTATGATCAGAAACGAGTATAGAGTAGACATAGAGTATACCCATATGATATAGTTTTATTTTCGTTAATATAAGCTTTTTCCGTAAATGCAGTAAACCCGTCATCTATTTATTCTATGCCGTGCTTGGATGACCCTTCATGCTCAGTTCATTTACAGCTACACTTGTAAGGCGAAGTGCTCCGCTTGCCTCCGCCGGTTCATTTGAGGGCCGTTCGAGATACCACAGAGTCTCGACGCCCACATCCTCAAGGTACGTTTTGACTCGTTCAAAATTCAGTCCAACCTGAGCAACACCGTGGCTGTCATCAGACAGCGTAAACTTGCCACCATGGGTCAAAAATTCCTATGGACTGTCAGTGATATGCCATACATAAAGCCCAGCGCAAAACCATACCTTGCAAACACTCCGACTTGGATACGGCTCGTGCAAACCTTTGCGCAGCGCACTGCTGTTAACCTCGAGTAGCCCATCTTGCTCAACAATCAACTTTAAACTTCGTACAATCTTCTCCCATACACTGTCCCAAGTCTTCATATCCTGGTTTGGTGCATCACTCAGCAACCGGATCAAATCGAAGTGCGCAACAACTCGAGGTCGCAGTTCTTGTAACATAGCAAACATAGAATCAAAGTAGTCCTCAAACAACCTCTGATCACTCCCATCCCCTACTTGGCGTGCTTGCTCATACATTGCCCTATCATAGTCGATAGGAACTCCGTGGACATGGTGCACGGAGCCGATGAAGAAATCAACTCTGGGGTCATCTGCAAGACCCTTGATAACAGGCCCGTACGATGGGCGCACCCATTCGCCTTCGAAGCCGATAAGGATCTGAATCTGTTCCGCATACTTGGCACGCAAGCGAACGCCCTCGGTGAGATAGCTCTGGTGCCTTGGGAGCAATACCGCTATGGTGTCACCAGCTTCAATCTGTTGGAGGCGTCAGGACTCCGCAAATTTTGAATGGCTTGCCGCAAATATAACAGCTGTTGGGGACAACATATTATAGCTGTATAAAGTCACTCACCTCTTCTGGATATAAATCTTCGTCGCCGGTTCGAGGCATGTGCTCAGTAATTGATATAAGACGCATGTTCAGCGATATGGCTCGCTGGATCACCTCTTCCAGTTGATCCTTCGCGTGGCCTGGGCAAAATTGCCCGGAATGAGAATGCATCGTAAACGCCATCTTGTCTGGCGGTTGATTGACCGTGACTGTTCAATTGTGTTGTCGAGGTCTTCAACTCGATTCCACCGAAGGAAGCCTATTCGGGAGCTTTTTGGATTAGTCATCCATTAAATCACTTGAACTTCATTATCGGAACCTGTTCTTCAATGAAGGGCATGTAAGTACGCACTGGACAAGATAATCCCACCCTTTGCTTTGGTAGTAATAAAATACATGTATTATAGATTTACGATATTTTGATGTTAGTTTCTCTTTATCTTTTGTTTTATTCTGAAGTCGATGTCATATTCATGTATCTATGATATACCTGTCCAAGACCACACCAGAGAGCTTTCAGCCACTCCATATGTAAGTCACAAGGAGACAAGGGTAATTGGAGGAGTATATATATCCTACTACCCCTTAGTATATTTCTATCCGCTACATCATCCGAGAATAACATTTATGCGCAACGATTTTCGCTATGTCTGTCTCGACCACGCACACAAGTACGCCCTATTTAGGGCGTTGGTCTGGAACATCTACAACACAGCCATTCAATGATTTTACCATTTTTGATATTCTATACCGAGACGGGACCAATTACCTTCTCCGACATGACCGGCGATCCCGCAAACTTCTCGAGGGTCAGATGACCTTTACATCAGCTAACATTTTCACGACCGCCGTGCCGACATGGCTCGGCGGTGAAGCTATCGTTAAGGGCACATTCCACAACGATAGTTCAGGAGTGGCTCTCGTTGCCAAAATCGAAGCCGATGGCTTAACTGGCCTGGATACTATAAAGGTCCATCTTAAGAAAAATGCTCCGGAACACGAGAAGTACCTGGTTCCACGTCTCGGCGTAGCCCCTGAGAGCCTCCCAGAGAACGACGAATTTACAGCTACGGACTCCCCAAATGTCTTGAACATGACCGCCAAACAACTTGACGCTGCCATCGAAGCTACTACCAGGCCGATAACTCATCCAGATAACCGCGTTGAAGGCCTTCTCATTCTCAAAGACGGATGCCGCATCCACGAGTCATACTACTACGGTCTCACTGCCTCCGAACCACATCCATGTGCCTCAATAACTAAATCCATCGTCTCTCTCCTTGCCGGTATTGCCATTGACCAAGGCATTCTCTCGCTTGATGACCCAGTCGCAGCCGCTTTTCCCATCCCCTCGACCTGGAACGACTCCCCTCCCATCCTCCTTCGCCATGCGCTTTCCATGACATCTGGCACAAAATTCAATCAGTTTGACACTGCAACGATGCTCACTTGCACCTCTGTTGCGGAGTTTATTCTCCAAGCCCCTCGTCTCTTTGGATCCCCCGGCGCTAGATATCACTATGATAACAGCCTTCCAACCATAGTCAGCCTGCTCATCGAGCGCCGTTCCGGGATGGGTATCGAAGCTTTTGCACAGAAGTACCTTTTTGACCCGCTTGCTATCAACTACACTTGGACGCGGATGCACGAAAGCTCTGTCGATGGTGCCCCTTTCGTCTTGCCGTCTGGTGGGCTTAATCTAACGCTTACTGACCTCGCAAAGGTTGGCGAGCTGCTGCTTGGGGGTGGCGAGTACCGTGGAAACCGTATTGTATCGGCTGAATACATAGAGGCGGCGACAAAAAGTCAGACAAAGGAGGGTGATTATCCATATGGATATTTCTTTCATACTAATGAGGGAGGTCAACATGTGGTCGGGGATGGATCCATAGGAGCGTTTATGGCATTGGGCAGTGGCGGACAGGTTATTTGGGTGGCACCAAAGCAGAAGCTGGTATTTGTAGCGGTTGGAAGCAGTTGGATGAGCTTCGAAGGGACGCCAGTGGTCCTTAGCTCGTTTGCAGACACAGTGCTCAAGATGTTGGGTCAAGATACCATTTTATTAAACATTTAAATAGGCAGATTTTATTTTTCAAAAATTATGGAGTCAAAATAACAGGAAACTCAAAGTATTAAAAGCACCTTAGCGCTGCAAAACCAAAACCTATCGAGATTAATGGGGATAATATGGTCTATCCTCATAACCCTCGACATCGTATGGCCTATCATCATCATACAGACCATAATCATACACTAATCTTCGCATCTGCCCTCGATTATAACGCGTATTCTGGATCAGCGACAAGTCATTTTCAAACCTTCGCCGCAGTGAAGGCCATCGTCCCTGCCTCCTGTCGTAAAGATTTCGCCACGCATCGTCCATAAACAGCTCTGGATTGACGGTCGGGCTTACTTCAGGCTCGGGGATTCCATTCCGTAGATTCTCTCCAACACGAAATGCATCTCTCCAAAAGTCATTGTGCTCTCTCCTGATCCTCTATATTGCGAACAGTTAGTATCTTTCATTTTTAGTGTAATATACCGCTTGCCTTTGGTCCAGCAGCAGTCCAGTCTTTGCTCTTCGGGCGCCGCCTGCGAGGATGTCTGGCAAGCCAGTCGTGCTCTTCACGTGTGAGGAGGGGAAATTTCTCAAGGTGGTCTTGATTGTAATTGTTATCGTACTCCCATAACACGTACTTCCTCGTATGAGGGTCGTAGCGGCAGTTCCCCCTGTCGGCATTGTACAAGCCACTTCTGCGCTCGCGCAATTGGGCCTCTGGGCTATCATAGCTGTCCCTGGATAACTAGTCAGCGGATAATCGAGGCTACCAGGATTGGAACTTACCAGTTGCCCCAGTGGTCTGGCTTGAGGGGGGTGGTATCGTTCTTCCGGGTTATAAAAATGTCTGGCCCTGTGTTTGTCATGATGCTCATTAGGCCTCCCCACCAGCTTCTTGGTGTCTTTCCTTTCCTTCCTTCTCGAGGCCAGACGAACTGTTTATCCCAGGCAGCGCGAGAACCTCCAATGAAATGGGACCCACCAGCCATCTTGGCCGACTTGGATTTTAGAGCCAGGCCCAAACTATGAAATTGATGCATGGAAAGATAAGACGAGCGGAGAGATAGAAGGAAAGACAATGGGAAAACGACACAATGGAAAACTTGACGATTTATATCTGACCTCGAGTTTGGGTTTGTAACGATACACACAAATGCAGCTTGCTTAATTGCCAACAATTATACACTCAAGTCACTGCCCCGCCTATTCTTATTTGTTTTTCAAGGCCGCTGGCGTTCTTATAATACGGGGCAACTAAGGCGGGAGCTGCCTATTCTTGTTGATAAACCATCAAGGCGTGGCATTGGGTACTATGGACTGGTTGAAAGCCCCATCCTGGGTGAGCAAACATCGTCATTTCATTTATGAGAGGCCATGGCCGAAAAGCTGACATTTGACCACTGGAACAAGCAATGTTGTATTTCGTGCACTGCATATTGCAAACAACGTCAACAATCATTCTTTCTTGAATGGGACTGATTTGATTTTTTCAAGGCCGCTGGCGCTGTTATAAAACGGGGCAACTGAGGCGGGACCTGGGGCGGCGGGAGGGTCAAGGGAAGGCTTGGGATGCACGGACCCGCTTGCTCGTCGACAATCGGACTTTGACAATCAAACGAGTTACCTCAATCGTCTGATAACGAGCTCTCATTGTTTACATCCAACTCCCGACAAAAGCGCGACGGCGACACTACCACAACACAAAATGACCCAAGGTTTTTAAGACGCCTGCGCCACGCTGTACAGGAAAGCCCGTCGGCTGCCTTCTAATACGACATCGAATACCAAAGCAGCGCGTCTTTCGTACTGTTTGTGCTCCTCGACGCGCCAGCGACGTCGAAGGTTGTTTTGAATCTTCCGGAGCTCCTAGCAATCTTTGGTAACATATAATATTTCAGCCGCCGATTGAACGAACCTACAAATCTCATTAGGTTTTCGGCTTGTTTATTTGAGTGGACTTCGCCCCAACTCAATCACCCGACGAGTCTTAAACCGGCTTTCAACGAACAGCTTCGATTCCTAGGAAACCCGCGTCAAAACAGTCAACATAACGCGTGGGAGCTTCTCCACCACCGGGCGCAGCTAGCGATACCAAACGAAATATTTGACGGGCGCCTACGAGATACTGTGCGGACAACCCAGGGATCAACAGACCCGGACTGTGAGGAAAGCCGAGGCCTCAGATATATGCATGCCAGATATATGTATACAATGGTCTGAAGTAGAATTGTTCAAATTTCTGAATACTTTGGCGTTTTAAGGCGTTTATGAACAGCAACGGTTGGAAGATTTATCAGGTCGCGTCAAGGGTTGCCTGTGTATAACGGAGAACAACGCAATGCCGACAACAAACGTTTCCTCGACATGTGAGCTGCAGCTACAGGAGATTGCAGTCGCCCTGTCGAAATCAAGGAAGGTGGTTGTCATAACTGGAGCTGGTATCTCTACAAATTGTGGCATACCTGTAAGTTTCAACCCGACCATTTCCAAGCTACTGAGCTTACGATTTCTATAGGATTTCAGGTCAGAAAACGGACTTTACACCCTTATTCAAGCTCAGTATGATGCAGCTGCTGCAGCCAACAAGACGAACTCCGACTCCAGCGATTTTGACGATCGTCCCACAAAGCGCAGGAGGCTCGATAGATCATGCTCGCTAGGCTCGTCGGGATTGGATAGTAGTGTCATAAAAGAGGCACCGCTACGCAGACAGCTTCGATCATCACAGTCATTTCACAACCAAGCAGCTGCTGCCCCAGATTCGAATTCTGATACCGCTCCGGAAATTCCTGCTAAAGCGGAGGAGGAGCCTCCAAAGGATGTCGCGCCTGAAGCTGCTAACGAACCTCCGTTTTCGTCTCAGGCGTCTGGAAGGTCTACGGCATCGCGACGGAGTCTCCCGAACATGAAGGGCAAAGACCTGTTTGACTCTATAATTTGGACTGACACGCTGACAACGTCGATATTCTACACCTTTATATCAAGCCTGAGGCAAAAGATTATCAACGACGTTAAAGAAGGGACAGACACACATAAGTTCATTCGCGCACTGCGTGATGGAGGCAGGCTTGTTCGTAATTATACGCAAAACATAGACATGCTCGAAGAGCGCGAAGGCCTCTGCACCAATCTATCACGCGGAACAGGCGCACGCGGACGTTTCAACCCAAAACTCCAAAAGGAAGCGCGAACAGAGGACGACAAAGAAGGGGGGAAACATGACTCTGGCGTCGAAGTCGTTCATCTGCATGGAAGTTTACAGTCTCTCAGGTGTGGCCTCTGCGCGCGGCTGGCAGATTGGGAGGATGAAGATCGCCATGTTACGACTCTAGCAGGGGAGGCTCCCGAGTGCCCCTGGTGCTCGGAAAACAGTGCCAAGCGAGAGGGCAAAGGAAGACGCAGCCTCGCTGTTGGAAGATTACGGCCAGATATCGTCTTATATGGCGAAGAGCATCCCAGCGCGCATCTAGTGGGGCCACTCATAACGCACGACTTGTCTCTTAATCCAGACATGCTGCTCATCCTAGGCACAAGCATGCGTGTCCATGGTCTAAAGGTTATGGTTCGAGAGTTTGCAAAGGCGGTGCATGGACGTGGCGGCTCCGTGGTATTTGTGAACCAGACGAAGCCACCTGACAGTGTATGGGGAGACGTGATCGATTATTGGGTAGAGTGGGATTGTGATGCGTGGGTCGCCGATTTGAAGCGAAGAAGAGAGGATATATGGCTTCCACAAGGGACGAAGTTGGAAGTACCCAAGGAAGAAAAACCAGAACCTGTGAATCCCACCGCCATGAGGCTGGACCACACAAATGGTGCCTACCTTACATGGAAGATTCTTGCATCTCTGAGGACGCTGACGGGCCGTGGTGAAGACGAAGAATCGAACAAGAGAATCCAGAGGATAAACAAGCTGACAGCTCCAAAACGCGTACGGCGTTCGCTGCCATCCACAACCGGGGAGCAGAATTCGAGAATACCACTTGCCAATCTGTCGTCCAATGCACAGGGGCACGGTAAACTCCCCGACAAGGGTGAGTCGAAACCGACAAATGCTCAGCGTCGCCCATTACCGTCGCCGCCGACTAGTGATGACGCTAGGCCGATGCGTGATATTGTGCTTCCACAGCCGATGACGCCTAGAGCAGTGAGGATTAAGAAACTGACGAGCATTGACGCAATTCTATCAAGCCCTCTAAGCAGTCCACCGAAAGTGGTGGTTTGGGAGGATTATCAATAGCTCTGTATATGAAGTGATGAAGGAGTTGGAAGGAATAGAAGACCGCGTAGGTCGTATATATACCATGGCGAGTTTCAATTTATTAAAGTGTGGCAACTGCTCTCGCATCCTTCCAAAATCTCCGGTTCTCGAACGCGATTGATAATCCTACGGTGTTTAATGTATAAACCATGCAACGAATGCCGTCCTTCGATCGACGAAACGAGTGTCTACGAATCTCCAGTATATAAGGTTAGGTAGCAGTATTTAACCCTACTCCCATCTACCGTCGCCAGTCTCCCATCCTCTAAGCCTTTTGAACGGACTCGGCACCATTGGTCAAGTATTCGCCCTTGTTAACCCTCTCACACACATCCTTTAGCATCTTCGCAGCAAACACGAAATCGTCTTCGTCTAGATAAACTTGCGCGCTCAATCGACACCAGATCGCACCCTGGAAAATACTAGTCGCAATATAAGTCTGGTATTCCGAAGCCATCGTCCGCCCCAACCATGTGAGAATAGCAGGGAGGTCCGCAGCCTTCACAGTTCCACCATCTTTCTCAAGGCTGAGCGGTAGTCGGATAAACGACATGGTGCAGTCCATCAGTGTGCCTTCCTCGTTCTCAAGCGCCTCGGTGCCGAGTTCTGACACCACGATCTTTGTCGCCTTTCGCAGGAGAGTATTGTTATACTCGTAGATTGCCTCCTCGCCTCCGCAGACCTGTTCGCGCCACTTGATAGCCTCGGGGACGCAAAGGTACTGCTCATTATCCTGGGTGCCAACCCACTCATACATCGCAACAAAGTGCGTGTTCCCAGTAGGTGATGGCTTTTCGGGCATGCCCTCAGGGATGTACTCCTCCGATGTTGGCAGCGTAGAACGAATGATATGCTGGTTGCGCTCCGCAACTATGAAAATGGCGCAGCCGCGCGGGGTGAAGAGCCACTTGTGGCAGTTGGAGACGAAGAAATCGGGATCGAGCGTGGATAAATCCAGCGGGATCTGGCCAATGCCATGGGCGCCGTCAATAACACTGAGAATGCCTTCTTCCTTGCAGATTGCCGTCAGGGCCTCGAAGGGGATTCGGACACCAGGCATGGAGGCGATGGTGTCGAAGAAGGCAACGCGGGGGTTCTTGCCCTCTGCGCGGGATGCAACAATGGCATCGCGGAAAAGAGAAACGTAGGTGGCATTGGAGATGGGGTATTCTGTCGTGATGGCGCGGTTCGAAACAAGGCCAGTGGAGTCCTGGACATATGCGATGACCTTGTTACAGGCGCTGTATATGGTGCTGAAGCTCAGGATCTCATCTTTGCCGTCCTTGTTCCAAGGGATGCTGCGGAGAACAGTATTGACGGCAGTGGTTGCGTTGGGGACGAAGACGCAGTTGTTTACTGGGGCATTGACAAGAGCAGCAACGGCGGCGCGGGACTTGTCTAGATAGCCATTATAGGCATACCTGACAAAGGGATCTGGGCGACTCTCCTTCTGATCCTTAAAGTGGCTGGCCATCTCTCTGATTGCCCGAGGATAGCAGCCATATGAGCCTAGGGAGACAATGAGCCTCTCGCACTACATGGACGAAGTTTTACTGACCATGGTTCAGATTCCTATACTCAGGGTCAAATGTGAAGAGCTTCCGCATCTCCTTTCCAAATGGAGTGCGAGTATAGGTCACATCCTTGGCTTCGCTGAGGTGGAGGTCGATGTGGATTGAAGAAACGGCGCGCATCTTATTCTCTGGATGTTCCAATTGTAAGGAGAGGGCTCGCAGGGTAGTAAAAGATATAAAAGACGGTCTTTCTATGGGACTGACTGTGAGTCACTTGAATGGCTTGGTTGTAGGATTCCTCGATGTGATTACTCAGGGTTATGTAAAATCGAAGCTGGTTGCAACAAAATGTATAACTTCTTGATATATGTCTTATCTGATGGAATCAATGCAAATGGTAATATATATTTGAATATATCCCCTCTAGCCTCGAATGTATCTGTGTTTGAAAGGGCGCGGTATGTATGACCCTGGAGTTCTTGTATCCGGTGCTACCCCTCAACCCCTCATTTTGTTGTTCCTGTCCTCCACAGATCCACCAAGATGTACTTACACTGCTAAATCCCATACAGAAGGTACTTAACGATCCTTATCAACAGTCATCTGCAGGCAGCGGCCGCACGTAACGCCGAAGCTCCAGTAGTTATTATGTCAACCACGCAACACCAACTTCCTACAAACGGCATATCGCAGGATTATTTCGAAATGTCGCTCCAACAGCTGTCCAAGCTGCTTCCACTGCCAGAAGAAGATCTCCAACAGGTCCTGGCATACGCATCAACTCTTCCTCCCCAAGCAGCCGTAGAACACTTCAACAATCTGCTGGGGGAGTCACCAGCGTCAATCGAATTCATATCCACCTTCAACTCACGACGCCAGCCAGCACCAAACTCGTCCGCTTCTGGGGCGGCAAACAACCAGGCCTCCTCCTCCGGTGTCCCCAAGTCAACCCGTGCGCCGAAAAAGAAGAAGGCGCCAATCCACACTCCCGCTCCCCGCCAGGTGCAGGATACTAGCTATGCGGGGCAAGGCAAGGCATACCTAAAGAAAGGCAATGAATCCTACGTCGCGCCACGCGCAGGACCGTCACAACAGCACAACAACCTTAGCCTCCGTGATCCGCCCAAGAAGACACAAACCCCTCCTCCCCGCCCGCCGCCGTCAGCAGCGGGGCGCCTGATCTCCGACCCCCTCAAACCCGCCAGCGCCCCAACAACCCGAACCTCCTCGCCCGCTCGGCCCTCCGCGAAACCCACAAAAATCAGCATAACAGGCGGCACGCCCATGAGCAGCGCCTCTGCGAACCTCTCCGAACTCGACGCCTTGATCTACAGTCTCGAGAACGCATCCACATCCGCAGTCTCCAACGCCTCGCGCGCCTGCAACTGCATAGCCACCAAACACGCCCTCTTAGCCGCCGCCCCGAACTGCCTCAACTGCGGGAAAGTCATCTGCGTGAAGGAGGGGTTTGGACCATGCACGTTCTGCGGCCAACCCATCCTGCGACCAGAAGACCGCGATAACATCGTGCGAGAACTGAAGTCCGACCGGGCCCAGGAGAAACAGGCTATCGATCGCGCAGCGCATCGTCGCGTTGAGACTACCAAGAACCCTTACGTGAGCCGTGCAGCGGCAGTGCCTGCAGGCCCAACTCCAGCGGAGCTCTCCAGGAGCAGCGACAACGGCTTGAGCGCCGCAGAGAAGGCGCAGGCGCATCGTGATCGCTTGTTAGGATTCCAGGCGCAGAATGCGAGTCGAACGCGGGTATACGATGAGGCGGCAGACTTTGCCACTCCGGATGTGGGTGTTAGTCAGTGGGCGGGGCCGATGGAGAGGGCGAGGCTGCTGAAGCAGCAGCAGAAGGTGCTGAGGGAACAGGAGTGGAATGCTAAGCCGGAATATGAGAAGAAGAGGGAGATGGTGAGCTTGGATGTTGTGGGAGGAAAACTTGTGAAGACCTATAAGCGCGTGGACGTGAAGTATCAGGATACCATGGAGGATAAGGAGAATATAGAAGATGATTACGGTATAGATACTGCTGGCAACGAGCAAGCCGATGCCAGGACGTCAGGGGGAGCATACAGTCGGAACCCACTGATTGGGGGGCTGATAAGACCTGTCTTTACGGCCCCTGAGGGTAAGGGGAAGGAAGACGGCGAGGGGCAGGCGAGGAAAAAGACATGGCGGCGGGTGCAAGACGACTACGATGATAATGAGGAGGTTATATTAGATGGAGGTGTCTATGGGTCTGGTAGCATGCTGGAGGGTGATATGAGGGAGGGCGCTGATGAGAAGGCGGGGACCTGATATTGGACAGGGGGGCGGCTATTTTGCCGTCGCAACGCTTGACGAATCTTAATGAAGACGATGTGAATACAAAATCTAGACGCATAGACGGTTCATGGCGGTGTATATTGCAATAAAATGTCATTTATTCAGTGTCACCGAGGTTTTGAGCAGCCCTCCATGGCATTGGCACAATACTATGGACTCAGGACCGCGTTGCGATCTTCACCGTGAACCCCGTCGCCATTACAGGGAAAGTGCGAGTATATAGCTTGCAGAGGATCGCTCTTTCCATATGTGCAAAACGTATTATTAATCTTAGTTCCAATTTTGGCCATCGCTCCGTCCTCCTCCAACATATGAAAGCCGCTCTTTCCTCCTGAAGGACTGGAACCGTTCCTTCTTTTTACGGAATACAAACAGTTCCTTCCCTCTGGAGTATTAGGAGTTGCTCCTTCCTTCCATGACACGCTTGACTCGCTTGACTCGCTTGACTCTCTGAAGCCTCTCTAACTGCATACTACGCACTTGTCAGGTGCCTAGCTTGTTGAAAAGCTATCGCACAAACAGATCCGAAATCCTCGTTGGAAATATAAGCTGGCACTCTCACTGGTGTATAAAAATGCCACTGCTGCTGACACACTGGCATTCTTGGTTTATAACAGATGTTAATTAGCCTTTCTGAGGGTAGGAGTGCCGGCCATACTTCTCTCAACATCTGCGCGTGATAGGATCATGATTATAATCGAACCCCTTAATCGCACCAGTCAGATGCGACGCAGCCCCGAGAAGGACACAGACATGAAATATCTGATGGGAGCTCCCCCACACGTCGAACCTCCCTGGAGCGAAGCGTTCGGGAACCTTGGCCTGACACAGGTTAGCCCCGTCGGCCTTGTGTGGTGCGGGACTCACCATATAAATGACAACACCTCCCACGTACCACAGAGCCTCCCGAATATACCAATACCAACCCATCTGACGATTCGCTTGGTCTATTCCGAAAGTCAAAGCTGCGTGTGTCATGGGCACGATGCCCGTCAGCCCCATCGCCAGGAATAAAGCAGTCCGCAGATGCCGCCAGGATCTGTGCCGGAATTTCGGGGTGATACTAGCAATGATAACCCCCGAACCGAACACCGTGATCTGCAGAGCTGTGAGTAAATGGTGCACGTTCTGTATGAGCTGCTAGAGAATACCATCGCCCAATACAAATACCTCGGTCCCGGCTCGCAGTAGAAGGAGTAGTAGATGCTGGGGTAGAAGGATCCCATTATGAGAAAGCTGATTCCCAGCATGTCCATCATAAACCAATAGTCATACACACTACTAGAATGATTGTTGAAGGTGTGGAATGCAGCGGACAATGTTAGGCACATGAATAGGCCCATAGCAAAGGCGCCGAATACTGCAACGTCTGCCCATGTGGCTGAGTGATATCGTGGGGCCAATATACCGTATAGTTTCCAGCCAGCAGCTACAAACCCCACAGCACCTAGCAAGTGGCTATAAATGTTAACAGTTTGGTCATGGATGTAACCAAGACTGCTAATGGACTTCAGGTAAGAGTTGCTTGCTGGTCTGTAGCTGCGAATGATGAAGCGGTTGTATTGTCGCCATGGCTCGATATCCGCCCAAGCGAGCAGGACAGCGCCTTTGCTTTTGCACGAACTAGCTTGGATTTCTCGGACTATTGTTGAGCCATTCACTGAGCCGGTGTTCTCAAATTTGGCCTTCTCATCGGGATCTTTTAATCGTTGACGGGGCCGATTATCCGTTGAGCCGTTCGTGACTTCAAACAAGTGGTTGAGCATCGCGAATGTTGTCGTTGGACAGCGAGAGGGGAACAAAAACAATCCAGGAACACGCTGAACATATTGGACAGATGAGAAGATGCATGATTATATAAATAACAAGGTTCCTGCCGCGCAGTTCCGATCGACGGATGTATAATATGAAGCTGTAAGAGGATGATAAATCGGGGGAATAAATTACCGCAAATCATTGTGCCAGGATGCAAGTTAATTGCCCCGCCGGCCAATATAGCCTATGCATGTCGGAACTGCGAATAGTTGGACTGTCACCCACGAGGAGGAGTCCACGCCAAAACCATGTGTTAGTTAGGGGCTTTGCACGTCATTCCGTGGGATAAAACATTGGCACTTGGCATGGCATGCAGGAAACATGCATCGATCATAATTTTATAACGCTGATCTGTTGATATCTAGCACCGAGATGAAGTGTCTGGCTCAGGATAAATGATCATATTGACAAGAAGTTGCGGGTAAATTAAGAAATAGAGCTATTGATGGCCACAGAAGCTCCCCATCATTGTTCAGGGAAAGCCGAGGTAGCTGTAGCTTCTAGCTCTAAGCTATCTCTATTGACCTGCATTAGAAATCTCCGCTCGCACTCAACGAATAGATACAACCAGCGAGGAACTAGCCCCTTCGTAAAAAATACCAAACTGCCATTCATAGGCCAAACATAACGGGTCGTAGCACTCAACCACCTGCGTGCGCCAATAGAAATCCACCCCTCATTCCCATAACTACGGAGATCTCAGCCCTCGAGAGCATCTCATCACATCCGCAACATCTAGTCGGAGTCTGAGGAGCTAGAGCTGCTGCTCGAGCCACCGCCCCTCTTCTTGTACTTCTTATCCTTCTTGCTCTTCTTTCCCTTCTTGTGCTTCTTGTGTTTGTCCTCCAGGACATTCGCTCCAACTGCTCCTGCAACACCACCGAGCACCGTGCCGAGCATACCGCCACCCATCTGGTGTCCCAGGAATCCACCGCCGGCGCTGCCGATCAGTGTCGCTCCCAGTCCTCTGTCGCCCTCTTGCCCGCCGCCGGGGTAGGCTTGTCCACCAGGAGGACCATACTGGCCCTGCTGCTGGTGTCCCTGAGGTGGGTATCCGCCCTGTTGTGGGTAGCCCTGCTGCTGCTGGGGGTTTGGGCTGTGGCCGCGGTTATCGTAGCCTCCTTGGTGCTGGGGTGGGTATTGTTGCTGTTGAGGGTAGCCCTGGGGTGGGCCCTGTTGGTTGTAGCCTTGTTGCTGCTGGCCGTATGGATCTTGGTGCTGAGGGGGGTAGCCTCCTTGCTGAGGTGGGTATTGTTGCTGTTGAGGGTAGCCTTGTCCTTGGGGAGGACCGCCGTAGGACTGCTGCTGGTTGTAGCCGCCGCCGCCGCCTCCGTAGTATTCGTTGCTCGACATTATTATTGCTTATGTCGTTATATAGAGAAAGGGTGATGGAGTTTGAGGTCTGAGATGTATCCGCTTGATGGAGGCGATGGTGAGGATGGGAGGAGGATGATTTATAGGTGTGAATGAACCGGAGATGACAGATGAGAGATATACTTAGTCGAGAGGGCTGAGATTGCTTACGCACCAGGGCTTCATGTGGAGGGGCCCCCCGCCCGCGAGGGAATCTACCTGGAGGGGTTAAGGATTGTCGTGGGGGAGCAGGGATGAGCCACAGCCCAATGGTGGGTGGAGAGCTCGGACTGCACAGCCTCGAATTCCGCCATAGCGTTGTCTTCAGCCACACATTCACTTCTTGTGTACACTATGCCACCATAAAGTTTTCTGTATACGAAGTACGACTACTCATGCGCCACTGCTCTTTAGTCGGCCTGACCCGAGAGGCTGAGCTGTTCTATTGTTGTTGCATCACAAGGCCCTGCAGCGTCATTCAAAAAGCCAATATTTTAGTGCCTTTTACCAGCATGGGGATCGGAACCTGCATGTGTATACGCCAGCTTAGGCGCGTTGGCAGCCTCTTGGCCGACGTGAGAGTGGGCTTGTGACGGATGTCCGGCAGGGACGGAGAAAATGGGGCCTCGAAAGCCGAGAAGTGGCATTTGGTAGTGAATGTGATGCAATCAGTCTTGGTCTGACAACTGACAAGATACAATATCATTTTATAGAAAGTACGCGCCAGGCTAGCTAACACAAGTGAACATTCAAATGCAAGTAAAGCAATCGCTCCTTCCCCTCGTAAATGTGCATGTATACATAACAATAAAACACCCCTTCACCAGTAAATGAGAGTTCTAGTCGTCATCTAATTCCCACCAGCGCTCCCTTATCGCCCTCTCCCTCGGTGCCATGAGCAGCCTCTCGTGGGCAGCGTACCTACGATGGAGGTCTATCTCGCCATCCGAATATACTATCTCGTCGCAGGGGTAGTCCAGTTCTTCTTCGATGAAACGATATGGACTCCTGCGTCGTTCGAAGGGGTTCCTCCAATCAAGGTCGTCGTCTAAATCATCTGCGAAGTGAACGTGTCGACCGGGGTGGCGTGGGTTGTGATGGCTATGGCCATGGCGGTGACCGTGGCCGTGAAAATGGTGCGGGCGGTCCTCGAGGATAGGCCTCGGCGCGTGGTGCCTCGGATCATCTCGCATATGTTGATGATGAGGGTTCTGATGAGGGTTGTGGTGTATAACATCCAAGTCGCGAGAGCTTAATCGCGGTCCAGCCACGATATCGTCGTGCAGCCTACCCGGTAGAGGCCTCCGAACACGGGCAGTTATGGGTGGGTAGTCATCATCAGAATCTAGATATATCCCCTCCCTAAGGCGGTCGTCCAATCGGTCGTTAAAGCCTGCGGTAGAATCAGGTCCCTGGCGCTGAACAAGGTCGGCATGCTCTGGATACAGTCGTGGATTCAGTTGATCGATCTCATCGTAGCATGGATCTGTAGCTTGGTACCGTGGGCCACGAGCTAGCCTTGGGATGATGGGTAGGCGCTCCACTGGCTCTTGAACAATGAGCGGGTCATAGAATGGGGTGCGTCCAAGTCTAGATATCCCCATCTTCCATCCCGGAGGCAGAATCTCTGCACGTAGATGTCTATCTCGCCACTCCTGACTCCTGTTGGCCATCATGTCGTATACAAGTCTCCCACCAGGGTCTATTTCAGATTAGTAGGTAGAGTCAGATTCAGGACCGGACACTGTACAGTCTAAATATCTTCTATAGTCAACCATTTTTTCGAATACGCAGCTCATAAGCCGGTATGATCGCACAGCATATGCAATACAAGTGGTGTGGCCCAAAAATGAGGTGTTCGACAATGGCACAGGGAGTCGGGATCAAAACCTCGACTCCTAAACGGCCTCGAAATTGCCAACGAGACTGTATGATGAAATAGAGTCCTCTGGGAATGGCGCCCCTTCAGACTTCGGATGAGGGGAAGAACGTTTGTTTGGGGGGAAGAAATCAAAACAATATAGATATGGACCAGTATCGGAGCAATCACCAACAGCTGATCTTTGCTCTGTCCCACCGAATATACTCAGCCAAACAAAACTGGGCTTTCGGCCCTTGGGGTATCGTCGCAGTAAGCCGAGATGGTCCCCGAGATAGCAAACCCAATACTTCAAATTGGAATATGTCTCCTCTGTTCCACTCTATGCGCATCTGCCAAGACGACGACACCTGTGAATGTGATGGGAAAGGAAAGAAAATTACTCCCAGAGACCCAGAGAAATGGGTAGAAAGGGGGATAGTAGTATACAGCGCATGCGCCGACAGGTTCTGACACATAAACGGAGATTTCAAGCGCTGTCGGCCAATTTGGAGTGGATGAATTGGACGGGATCAGCCTGCACGAAGGCGAGAGAGAGGAACACAATGGGACGTAGTATATGGCGACCGACAGGTGTCGCCAACTCACTTTTCGGTGAATCAACACGTCCATACGAACGGGTCCGTATGCACATATTGTCCACTCACAGAACTTATCTTTTATTTTCTGTTTGCTGGTCGCCAACTTGATGGGTTGTAACTCTGAGTGATTGAAACACATCTGCTTGGTTTTTTGATGCTGTAATCGCCAGCAAAACTCTCAGAACTTATACTTTTTTGTCATATTCAATTTGTCAGTAACCAGCTTTCCAATTGTAGCCCTGAGTGATTGGATACATCTTTCTCAATCCACAGATACTGTAATCGCTGTATAGACGAAATCGGTAGGAAAGCAAAAGTTGAAACATATTGGCCACTCTTATGCATCTGACATTCGCCAGAAACGGACTGGCGTTGACTCGTCTCCCGACGCCGCGTTCCTGACCACCAACCTCCGGATGCGCCAGATCGCGCTAACCCGTTTAGCGCTTCTTTTCTACCACCATACTTACACACTTTCTTCGCCTTCATTTTGAACATCAGCATATCCTTGGAGCACAGCAGCACAGCATTGAAATCAACAACTTAATCGATCCCCACAACAATTCCTCCGCGTCTTCACAGACCCGATTCCAATCTCCCTACTTCGAAAAGCCTCGTCGTTTTTGTGTTTTTCAAAGCGCATTTCTTCACCTTTTCGATCTTAAGACGATACCGTCACCACCTTTGGTACTCAAGCAATAGCTCTTGTGCCATACCCCAACATCCAGCAATGCCTTCACATTTGCCATCAAGCTTCGCATCTGCCGCGGCAGGCCAGTCATCCCGCGACACACGACCGAGTGGCAGGAACGAACCGCGAGGAGGCGGTGACTGGTACGTTATACGCGAATTTGCCCCTCACGCGAGCGGTCTCGATGGCAACGGGAGATTGTTATTAGCATTTGGAGCGCAATCGTTGCACTGATTTACCGGCTTTACATCACATGTGACAGTTGCAATGCTCATTAATACGCTCCCAAACCATGCGCCGCGATAGTGAAGACTCTTACAGAGCATACTGACTTTGGTAACAGGGCCAGGAAGGAAGCTCGATCCTTAAACGGCACGTTAACGCTTCGACGATCCTCTGCGAACCCTAATGCTGTACCGGGACAAACTCTACCTCAACTTGAGCAATCGACTACATCTTCAGCTTCGGATTCATTCTTCACTCAATATACCAACAACCCAGGCAGCGAGGCGCCAGTTGACACGCGATATTCAAAAGACGCGATTCTTGATATCTACAAGTCCCACCAGGGTTCGGTTAGTTCAAACGACGACGTCGCGAGATTATTTGTGAATAACTGGAATCCCGAACAGCAGAATAGCTCGGGTGCAAGAGGTTGGGGGAAATCGAACGATACTAGAGACCATAATCACGGCCCGGAAATCTGCTGGGACCAAAGTGGCGAGGTGCAACCTATTGGCCTGCAGGATATGTCAGAGGCGGAAAGATCTGTAAGTACTGGCGATGGATGTGTGTAGTCCTCCATCTGACGATTTTCTAGATTTTCTCCAACGACGTCAACTCGCCACTTAAGCCACTCTCGCAGAATACGAAGGAGCAAGGGACACCTGGAGGCGCCACGAACGGACGTAAAACATCCGTTTCCCACGGCCAAGGAGGAGCGGCTGGGCCTTTCGGAGTTACGCCGCCTACGCCTGGTCGACCTGGAACTCGACGTAGGGAGACTGGCGAATCAGTTGGCTACAGCTCTCTCACTTCGCCCGCGACCATGAATAGATTCAACCGAGACGAACCGTCGCCATTTTTCAACCGGAAGGGTGCTGAGGGAGACGACCGTGATGACGGAGGGAAGCATGGCCAGCCTTCGCTCCCATTTGGCGGCATCTCTCGAAGCAACACTGCTGGAAGTGGTCTTGGCAATGGGCCTGGTTCTCCGTGGGGGGCTCCAACTTCCGCTACCACTATGTCGCCCATGGGTAACTTCGGGAGTTTTGCGCTTCCGTCTGGCTCGAACCCTCCGGCGACTCCTGGCGAGAAGCGCCCGGCGTTTGGGAGAGGCGAGAGCAGACTTGCCCACCTGATGCCCAAGGAAAGCTCCGAAGAGCTATCGTCGAAAGGCGAGCTTCGATCCGATGCCGCCAAGTCGTGGAGAGCAAGAGCTCGAAATGACACCGATCCATTTGACGATGAGTCGATCAGGCCGGGAAGCGCGGCTCTGGGGGGCCAGGACATCAGCCCTCCGCTGAACCAACACCGCCGGGCTCCAGGATTTGATACTCCTAGTCGCCAGGCTTCAGGCGACCTGGGAATGTCGGACGCACCAGGGTTCCGTGATGGGATGCATGGCCATGGAATGCAAACCCCCCATGAGCGCCTTGGAGGTCAACGTGGTTTGGAAAGCCCTACGGAGACCAACCCTTATGCCAGTCCACCGGATGAGCGTGCCCAACGTGATGAAGACGAGACAAGCATTGGGAGCAACCCTTTGCACCAGGCTCGTCCTCACGGGCTAGGTGGAGTTGGCGAGCAGGCTTCCAACCCATTCGGGGGACTTGCTAGAGGATTCCCCAACGCGCCTTTCGATGGGAGTGATCGCAGCCAGACTTCCAGCGCCGCAGGCACTAAGGGATTCCCATCTCTTGGCATTGCAGGTGCTGGTGGTTTGGGTGGACTTGGGGGTTGGCCAACAAGTGCTAACCCTATCGGCACCCCTGACCGGGAACGATCATTCCAAGGCGCATTTGGCAACTCCATTTTCGGACCCATGGGTGATATGCAATCACCTGGCTTGGGTGGTTTGGGTAATCTGGGACCTGCATCTGGCGGTCTTTCGGGATCGAACACCATCGGTCGCGGTAGCAAGCTTGGGTCGCTTTTCCCGGCAGCGATGCAAGCACAGATGCACACCACTGATACCGATCACCAAGGGGAGGATCAGCGTCAAATGAACAACTTCGGGGCTATTGGCAGAAATGCATTCGGCCCTCCAAGAGAGACCGACAGCCCGTTGAGGTCTGGACGAGGGGTATTTGATGACCTGTTCCAGGCATCTGATTTCCGCCAGGGCCAGCACCCTCCTACTGAGGGAGCTCAACCGCAGACAGCTTCTAGTTCTCAGCCGCCATCGACTTCGCAGACTCCCGGCCAAGCTTTCCAGCAAGGTCAAACCTCGGCAGAGCAAACTCCAACACCTGGCAACCTTCCACAGACCCAGCAGCGCACCATGGTTATGCCCGATCGCATGCGCTGGGTCTATCTTGACCCTCAAGGACAGACCCAAGGTCCCTGGTCTGGATTGGAGATGCACGACTGGTACAAGGCGTCGTTTTTCACGCCAGATTTGTCCGTCAAGAAACTTGAAGATGTTGAGTTTGAGCCTCTTGGTCAACTGATTAGAAGAATTGGGAACTCTCGTGAGCCATTCTTGGTGCCGCAGATTGGTATCCCCTACGGTCCCGTTTCTGCTCAGTCCGGAGCTCCATTTGCGCCCGCTGCTACGACTGGTGCACCTGGTCCTCAACCCGGGGCTGTGCAGCCTCCGTTTGCTGGGGCTTTCCCAAGCTTCGGTACAACTTTGACGGCGGAGCAGCAGAACAACCTTGAGCGCCGCAAACAGGAGGAACAATACCTCATGGCGCGCCAGAGAGAATTCCTTGCACAGCAGCAAGTCAACATGAAGCAGATGCAGATGCCGGGTGGCCTCCCATCCGCCCTGCACCACCATTCCAGCGCGCATAGCCTGCAGAGCCAGCCCAGCTTCGGCAGCATTACCTCTCCAATTGGGCCTATTATGCCACAGCAGCAGATTCCAACCAGCGGGTCAAGCTTCTTTGACGCCAGCACTCGGCCAGCCCCTACTACGGGTAGCTCGAACTTGCCACCTGACTTTTTTCGCGAAGATGAGGTTGCGAGACTAAGCCTACAAGACCGCCAGCAGTCTTTTGGTGCCCCAACTGGCGCCACGCAGGCA
Source organism: Pseudogymnoascus sp. BL549 (assembly GCA_001630585.1). Classification (NCBI taxonomy): domain Eukaryota; kingdom Fungi; phylum Ascomycota; class Leotiomycetes; order Thelebolales; family Thelebolaceae; genus Pseudogymnoascus; species Pseudogymnoascus sp. BL549. Next base: position 71,929 of record LNAR01002106.1, on the reverse strand, counting down.
CCTCGTACTCAACTGCCAGCTATCTTCTCGCAGCCATCTCAAGCACAGCCTGCGGCTACTCAACAGCAGGCGCATTCCGAGAATGATCCGCAAGGATTCCGCGCTCGCCTTCAAGAATTTGAGCTGCTCCGAGCTCAACATGATATGGAGCAGGCCGAGAACGCACCTGCCCCAGCGACTACTGAGCCTATCCGCCCACCCCAGAATCGTCAGCAAGCCCGCACCGAGACAACCACCACTGAAACCGAGGTTGTGGTAGAGCGTAAGGACCAGGAGGAGGTTTTGTCGCTCACCGAGCAGATCCAAAAGGCTGCCTCGGCAAAGCAGACTCCTCAGCCAGAGTCCCCATGGGCGAAGGTTTCCAGTGGTCTGCCAATGCCATTCCCACCACCACCGCAGTCAACCACTCCCCTTCCTGCCCCCGCAGCTCAGCGTGGTCGATCTAACCTCCCAGAGACTCTCCACGCAGGAACTAGGTCTAGATCTGAGACACCTGACACTGCAACTGCTCCACCATCCATCGCTCCTTGGGCTAAGGAGCCAGTTGATGCTCCAAAGGGCCCTTCGTTGAAGGAGATCCAAGAGGCTGAGGCCAAGAAGGCTGCTAAGCTTGAGGAATCTGCTGCTGCTGCTCGCCGTGCTCTTCTCGAGCAGGAGCTTCGTGCTCAGCCAGCCGCTGTTGCTCACGGCCTGCCAACCACCTCTACCTGGGCTAGCAGTGCCTCCCCAGTCGGCCCTGCCGTTACAGCCACCTCCACTTGGTCCAAGGCTACCACTACCAAGGTTCAGAACCCAGTGGCTGCATCAGCTGCCAGCAAGAAGACTCTTGCCGATATCCAGAGGGAGGAGGAGCTTAGAAAGCAGAAGCTTGCAGCTGCTGCCGTTGCGGCCGCGCCTGCCGTTCCTTCCGGTGGGAAGCGCTATGCCGAGCTTGCAAGCAAGCCCACCGCTGGACAGCCAGCAATGAACTCTGCTTGGTCTACAGTTGGTGCCGGTGGCAAGGTCAAGGTCCCTGGAGGCCCCGCCGCAGCTGCTCCATCCCCTGTGATGCGCCCCGCCAGTTCTACTGCTGGACCAGCACTTGCAAAGGTTGTTAGACCAGCCGTTATCGAGAACCGAGCCAACACTAGCACCGCAGCCCTGTCAACCCAAGGTGGAGTCTCCACTGCCCAGCAAGAGTTCACCAAGTGGGCCAATGCGGCGCTTGCCAAGGGGCTCAACAGCGATATCAATGGTAAGATTCATCTCCACTACTTATCAAAGTCTCAGTACTAACTTTTTACAGTTGACAACTTTGTGCAGATGCTCTGCGAGTTCCCAGGAGAGCCAGGTGTCATCGCTGACAGCGTCTACGCCAACTCCCAGCTTATGGATGGTCGTCGTTTCGCTGACGAGTTCCTCCGCCGCAAGAAGCAGGCTGAGAAGGGCATTGTGGAGAGTGCTGGTGCCGGGTCTACGGGCTTCTCGACCGCTGGTGCTTCGGGAAGTGCCTCGACCGGTGGATGGAGCGAGGTAGCCAAGAAGGGGCCAGCCAAGGTGGAGGAACCAGTCGCATCTGGGTTCAAGGTTGTGCCCAACAAGAAGAAGGGTCGTAAGTGATCATTCTGTGTGTATTATTTTACTGTGATGCAACTGTATCAATACCATCGCCTGCTGCATATCAAGTACTAGTAAAGAAGCATCGTCGCAGGGATGATGGAGCGGTTTGTTTTCGTCTGTTGAGAGTGGCTATATCTGTATTATGAGCAATAATGAATTCTTGTACACTACAACTATTGGTTTCCATCCCATCCGTGAAAATGGCAACTAGATCAATGTTAAAACTGCACCTCGTCAGCCAACCTGACACTTATGGAAGAAGGCTTAAGCCACCATGTCTGTTTATGTATCTCAGGCATATTCACATGTGATCCAAGAATTGCAAATATCAAGTGAGGAAACATTCCGTTGGAATTCGGTATGAAGTCGGTAGAATATGTACGTAGATATGTGCCTTTTCTATGTGCTACTCACTCGCGGTCCGGTATAGGACTGTGTCTGGTGCGGTTTACGGTAACCATCACCCAAATGCCGTCATTGACGTTGCCTCGGTAGTGTAATGCGGGGGGGCTCACTAATCCACAAAGTATAATATAATGGATCCATTGAGCCATTGATCCGTCAAACATTATATAAATTTCTCTGGCTATATACATATATCCAGAAAATATAGAATTCAAAATGCCTCTCGCACTCAGTATCACCAAGGCGGAGGGTAAGCCAGGTGTTGTCTACCACCCGTGAGAACCACCCAGCCGATAGAACTGCCCCAACCACAACTAACGTGCCTTTCCAGCCTCAAATTGGCCAATGTAGAGAAGAGATCTCCCGGTAAGGGAGAAATTGAAGTCTCGTTCTTGACCGCGGCCCTCAACCACCGCGACCTTTTCATCCGCCAATCGCTCTACCCGGCCATCTCATTCACGACCCCCCTCCTCGCCGACGGCTGCGCAGTAGTCACCTCGGGCTCCTCCAAGCTCAACGGCAAGCGTGTCATTCTTACCCCCGCCCACGGCTGGGAAGATGAGATCGGCCCCGACAGTTTCATTGGAATTCTAGGTGGGACACAAATGAACGTGGTTGGCACGGCGCAGGAGGTTGCCGTTGTACCCGAGTCAGAGGTAGAGCTTGCACCCGCACATCTCACCGATGCCCAGGCCGCAGCACTGCCGCTGACTGGTTTGACTGCGTGGAGGGCGCTGGTGACAAAGTCTGGGGAGGCAGTGGAGGGAAGGAATATCCTTGTTACTGGGATTGGTGGCGGTGTAGCGCTGAATGCGATGCAGTTTGCTATCGCGAAGGGGTGCAATGTCTGGGTTACGAGTGGAGATGAAGCCAAGATTAAGAAGGCTGTCGCGATGGGCGCAAAGGGAGGAGTGAGCTACAAGGGCGCGGCTTGGGATAAAGAGTTATTGGCGAAGCTTCCGGATGACAGGAAATACATCGATGCCATCATTGATGGTGCGGGAGGAGATATCATGAAGCGGAGTGTTAGGCTAGTGAAGCAGGGAGGTGTGGTTGTGTCCTACGGCATGACCTTGGGGCCGAAGATCGATTTCCCCATGTCAGCTGTGTTGAAGAATATTGACCTCAAGGGGTCGACCATGGGATCGAGGAAGGACTTCAGGGAGATGGTGCAATTCGTGAATGAGAAGAAGATTGTGCCAGTCGTGTCAAAGGTAGTAGAGGGGTTGGATAATCTTGAGGGCGTGGAGGACCTGTTCCAAGAGATGAAGCAGGGCAAGCAGTTTGGGAAGCTGATAATCAGGATTAAGAAGGGTAAGGGAAGCAAATTGTAAGGGTAATAGTAAATATGTCGACGCAATAAGATGAAACAATATAGTTATGATCAGTATGGGCTCTGTTCTATGACAAAACTTGCGCTATGTTAAATGTTTACATTTCATCGTGGAAGGTTCATGGATAGATGATGTTTTCCAACGCGCGTGGTTTTGACAAACAGGGAAACGGCGGCATCATTTCGAACGAACGGGCAATTGAAGTTTGACATAATATATTACACCTATTAAAACGCTGGTATGGCGTATTCCAGTGGTTCCCTCGCGCTCTCCCATGCCAGCCAATCTGATCTAGTTGTCCTGGAACCCACGTTAGTTCATGTAAACCACAATTCTGCTTGTTATCCCAATGGAGCATAATACGTACGGTAACAACCCCATCTGGTTTACTTTCCATATTCCCAGGCCAAACGACGCAATCTGCATTGCCACGTATGCCGCCTTCACCAACATCAGCTTCTGTGCTGTTCCCTCGCTCTCGAATCGCTGGAATGCCGAGTTTGTCGCCAGTAGTCCCATCAAAGGGTTCTTGAATGCCATCACAACCATCATAATCGAAAATATTTGTAGTCCGTTGCCCGACATGTACATCATAAAGCCAGTCATGGGGATCTGCTTCACAGGTGCCAACGCGACCTCCCATGCCTTCTTCAGTTTAAGCGTGTCCGTCTCTTCTGTCGTAGGTGGCTTGCGCGGCTCGATTTTGTTTGCGGCGGCTTGTTTCTAGTACACATTAGTTGCGATTCTTTAAATGGCAATTGAGCTCTGGGTGGACGATGCTGACTTTTGATCCGCTGGTAGTGGCAGTCAAGGTGGTAGAAGGCCCAGAAAATCCCGGTGGTTCCGCGATAGTTGAGGCCTTCGCCTTCGAGATAGGAGGGCTATTCAGATCGATGACCCATTGCGGGGGAGGTGGAGGCGGGGCCATGGGTTGAGACATGTTGGCTGGTTGATGGCCTTTATGTGAAGTGTTCTGGACTGGACTGTACGTATGTCGTCGGTGGGCCGCGCGCCTGTGGAGGTGCCGCTAAGGTAGGGAGTGAGCTCAGGCCGTATCGTCGCGCTTGCGGATTGGATTATTAGACGTAGTCAGCACCGGCCATAACGACAACGGTCAATATCCCCTATCCACACTCCTACAACACGATCTCTATATTTATTTTCGATACTCGGCTTTGAATGCGCGGATTGTAGCGATGACCAGATAATTGCGCCTCAGCACCTGTTCTAACGAGGCGAGCGCGCGAGTGACATTGCTGCGAGTTGCCGGTTGCGCCAACGCTCCCCGTTGGTTGCTTGTGGAGGGGTAACAGACACAACTTTGGTCACTGACCAGACCAAGGCAAGATGAGTTCAGGCGGGGGAGATGCCAAGCTCTTTGCAAGAGTACGTCTTTATTATTCCATTCATGTTCCATTCCATCCCTTGCGTTATATTTATCGAGCGCATTGCTCTCGGATTCGATATTGTCATCAAATGACTTGGGACACTTCACCGCACGATGCGCCTCAAATCACACACGGCCCAGAGAATCTCTGATCAGTCGAAACCATGGCGATGTTTGCCCCCGCGCTTTACATGCATACATATAGCTTACCCAAAACTCGACAGGGCAAGGTGGCGGAGCTGCGACAAGAGCTCAACTTTGGGGGAAAGAAGGACAAGAACCACTCGGCGAAGAAGATCGCGCTGAAAAAGATTGTGGCGAATATGACGATGAGCAATAACGATATGGTGGCCCTTTTTCCAGATGTGGTCGCGTGCATGGAAATACAGAGCCTGGAGATAAAGAAGATGTATGTGGATCCAGGAGATACATATCGCTGGGATATCGCGGGGGTCATGACAGGGCTGACGTATATACAGGTGCTTCTTGTTCCTCGTCAACTATGCCAGAATGAAACCGGAGATTGCAGTCAAGGCTCTTCCGACTCTTGAGGGTGTAAGTTGGATGCTTGGAGTCACAATAGGCCCCGATATGCTGACGCGGCACAGGATATGAAAGATTCGAACCCTCTAGTCAGAGCGCTGGCACTTCGCACTATGTCTTATATACATGTCAGAGAATTTGTGGAAGGAACGGTGCCGCACGTCAAACACCTATTGAAGGACTCTGACCCGTATGTGCGGAAAACAGCTGCGTTCTGCGTAGCTAAGCTATATGATCATGACAAAGACTTGGTTGAGAGGTCAGATCTCATCGAGAGGTTGAACTCGATGCTTAGAGATGACAACCCAACAGTAGTTGCAAGTGCGCTTGGCGGTCTCATGGACATCTGGGAGCGGAGCGACGCAATTAAGCTTACCATTGACTATGGTAATGCTTCAAAGATGGTCCAAATCCTCCCAGACTGCTCAGAGTATGTCAACCCGCTGCCTTCTTGCCTCACAGAGCTGACAATAACAACAGATGGGGCCAGACGTATATTTTGGAAGCATTAATGTCGTATATACCGCAGGAGTGCTCCGAGGCTTTACTCCTGGCGGAGAGAATCGCCCCAAGACTGTCACATTCAAACTCGGCTGTTGTGCTCACCTGCATAAGGGTGATACTGTACCTCATGAACTATATTAAGGACGACAAGCAGATAACCGCATTATGCCGCAAGCTTTCGCCGCCTCTGGTAACACTTTTGGCCAAGGGGCCTGAGATCCAATATCTAGCTTTACGGAACGCGCTCTTGATTTTGCAAAGGCGACCGGAAGTCCTGAGAAATGACATCCGAGTCTTCTTTTGCAAATATAACGACCCTATTTACGTCAAAGTTACAAAATTGGAGTTAATTTTCATGCTTGCGAATGAAAAGAACATCAAGGAGGTCTTGACAGAACTTCGAGAATACGCAACTGAGATTGACGTTCACTTCGTACGGAAGTCGGTGCGGGCCATCGGAAAACTGGCTATCAAAATCGAGCCTGCAGCAAAGCAATGCATAAACACCCTTCTTGAGCTTGTCGCGACGAAAGTCACATATATTGTTCAAGAAGCTACTGTGGTCATTCGCAACATCTTCCGAAAATACCCGGATCAATACGAGTCCATAATTTCCACGCTCTGTGAGAACTTGGACTCTTTGGACGAGCCTGAGGCAAAAGCTGCTATGATCTGGATCATTGGCCAGTATGCGGCACGAATCGAGAATTCGGATACTCTTTTGGAAGACTTTTTGGACACCTTCGCCGACGAGCCAGTTGAAGTCCAACTTGCCCTCCTCACTGCGACTGTGAAATTGTTCATCCAGCGCCCTACAAAGGGTCAAGAGCTGGTGCCGAAGGTACTTAAGTGGGCCACCGAAGATACTGATAACCCAGATCTGAGAGATAGAGGTTATATGTACTGGCGCCTTCTATCCTCTGATATGGCAGCTGCAAAAGAAATTGTTATGGGCGAGAAACCACCCATCACTGCCGAGAGTGAGAAACTGGACCCGCAGACACTGGAAGAAATGTGCCTCGTGGTAGGCACACTGGCTACAGTATACCTGAAGCCCGTCCAGCAAGTATTCCGAACCGCGAGACCTCGTCGCCTCGCGGACAGCCCAGCACTCCAAAAGAACAAGCTGCCAGGGTACACAAACGGGTTCGGGCCGGATTCTCAGAAGACTCTTTCGAGTCTAGGGATGGAAGTAAGGCCCGCGGATGCTGCTGTGCGTAATATCATGAACGGAAACGCTGCCAATAACGGCAACCTTGCTGCCGCGGTTAGCGCGGCAGACGAGTTCTTTGCGGGAGTTGGGAACCGCCAAATGGCGGCCATGAACGTCAACGATGGCGATGAGGGGTTCGGTGGCAGCCCAACACAGGGGACTCATGATATGGGGTATGTGGTGAGCCAGAACCAACCGCAACAGATGTACGCGCCTGTCAATGGGCAAGGGGCTAATGGGGATTTGTTATCTTTGTAAGCCGGGCAGTATGTGTATATACTATGGAATAATGGTTTTGGTGATAGCGGATTCATACTTTGTTGCATGAACAGCAACAAGCATGTTAGCTTTTGATGCACTTTTGAGGCTTGAATGAAAAATGAAAATTATTTATAAATATTCCGAAATATATTGATATCTATATTTGCTAAAAAACATTCCCCACTAATATGGAATTTTCTCGTGAACCTACTTAAAAATGGCTTGTTTTTATTCGTATTTGTTTTTCTACCGAGAAATCCAAGCAATGTAGTATTCACCAGAGCATCGTGATCCTTCTGTTTCGCATTACCAATATTTATCGGAATCATGTACGGAGCCAAGCATTGGCAGCTGGATGTGAAAACAATGCCATGACATAATCTAGGGACTTGGCTCCGCAAATAAAACACCTCGCCTACCTTGAGGGTGACCTAGACCCCGCTTGCCTTACATCTTCCCAAAAGTTTGACTACGTACCCTGCGACACATTATTTGTGTCAACGTTTTCTACAACTCTCTATACGCATCTGTGTTTTGCTAGCTACTGTTATTTGCTTCATGGCTCTAGTTGTTGCGCCCTATCGTTCCGTTACCGTCACACAGCATATGTCGTTTAGTTAAAAGTCTCCGGACATGGCACCTTCACCAGCAGGCCCCAGCGGCCCAGATTCGGCGACTCCACGGTCTGACCAGTCTCCCTCGCCCTCAATCAGGAGTCAAACCCCAAATCTTCATGCGCCAGCGCGTCCAAGCCAACTCCGTGAAGCGCATACTCTCTCGTCGTCACCAGACCAGGGAGTGAGTGCACCGGCCGATGGCTTTGGCGGAGTCGCAGACAACAACAACAACAACAGCAACGCCCAATCCGCTCCGAGCAGCAGCACCACTCCTACCGTGGAACAGACCGACTCGCAGACGCCGAATATAGGAGACAAAGACAAAAGTACCATCACCAGCTCCCCGGAAGCTCAGGGCCAATCCAGTCCGTCGCCCTCGAGAGAGCCGAGACACTGGCTCGGACGCCCCCCAAAACTGGCTGGAGATGTTGCACGAGAGTCTACGCCACTCCTACACAGACCGCTAGAGATTACGTCAGAACGGGCACACGAAGGGCCCTGCAATCATGGTACTTTCAGCCCTAATACTATGAGCAGACCAGCAAGCATCAAAAGCCAAGAGACGACAGACTCTGCCAGAGAGAGGGGCTTTTTTCGTAGTGTGGCAGCGGGAATTGCACCAACGAATAATGCAAAGAGAAATACAACTGCAAGGCTGGCAGAAGAGCATGGGTTAAGACTGAATAAGACAATGTATGCCTCACCCGCCCACTTCTTGACCACCTTTATAATAGACGGACATAAGTTTTATATGATGACTTTGCTAACATGCGCTCGATAGGTACGTGACATATTATGTCCCATTTTTTGCGTGGATACAGCAATATAAGTGGGCGTACGTGCGTGGAGATCTGATTGCCGCAATCACCGTGTCGTCGTTTTACATTCCGATGGCACTCTCATTAGCCGCCAATTTGGCTCATGTGCCCCCGATCAATGGCCTTTACTCCTTTGTCTTCACCCCTCTTATATACGCGTTCCTCGGTAGCTGTCCGCAAATGGTAGTAGGACCCGAGGCCGCAGGCTCCCTCCTCGTTGGCTCTATTGTGAGCTCCACCACAGATGTCGGACATGAAGATGGCGTGGCGCAGGCGCAGATGGCTGGTCTGGTGACAGGGCTGGCTGGTGCAATTATTTTCATTGCCGGCTTGACTAGGCTGGGATTTCTAGAGAATGTGCTCAGTCGCCCTTTCATGCGCGGGTTTATCTCATCAGTTGGTTTCATTATTTTGATTGACCAACTGGTTGAAGAGATGGGCCTTGGGAGGATGGCAAAGGAAGCTGGGGTAACACATGGAAGCAGCGTTGAGAAGCTGGGATTCCTATTTTCGCACTTCAACGATGCGCATAAGCTAACATGTGCTGTTGCGGGTGGGAGCTTTCTTATCATAATGACCTGCAGGTATGTTTAGACGCACAGACGAGTTACGAAAGCGAAGTTCAATTGCTGACCCTATTCTAGGGAGATAAAGAGACGACTCCAACCTCGGTACCCTAATGTAGCATACATTCCGGACCGATTTCTTGTCGTGGTTCTCTCTGCCGTTCTCTGTTATCAATTCGGCTGGGACGAACGCGGCCTGAAGATTCTTGGCGACATTAAGTCCACAACTGGCGGGAGCTCCTTTCCCTTCCGCTGGCCGTTTCGGATGTCGAATATGAAGCATATCCGGGATGCTTTTGGGACCACCTTTGTGATCGCTCTTCTCGGGTTCTTTGAATCTACAGTCGCAGCGAAGGCACTCGGCGGCGGAGAGAATAAGAAAGGTGATGGAATACAAGGAATACAACTGAGTGCAAATCGCGAGCTTATTGCGTTGGGATTTGCAAACCTGGTTAGCGGCTGCTTCATGGCCCTGCCAGGCTTCGGAGGTTACGGGAGAAGTAAAGTCAATGCGTCAACTGGAGGAAAGACCCCGATGAGCAGCATCTTCTTAAGCCTCATCACTATTATCTGCATTTTGTTTCTTTTGCCATACTTCTACTACCTACCTGTAAGTTCTTCCCAAATCTCCTTTTATGCCTGCGGTAGGATTGTACTGTGCTGACAAACAGCAGAGAGCGGTTTTGTCTTCAATGATTACTGTTGTCGCTTGGAGCCTTATAGAAGAAGCCCCTAGTGATATAAGATTCTTCTTGCGTATCCGAGCACTTCCGGAGCTTGCTCTCATGGCCATTATCTTCTTGTCGACAATTTTCTACTCATTGACTTTCGGCATTGCAATTGGGGTTGGTCTTTCACTGTTGTCTGTAATACGGCACTCGACACGCCCTCGCATTCAGATCCTGGGCAGGCGACCACACACCAACCACTTCGAAAATGCAGAGTCTCACCCCGACGATTTGGAATTTATCGAAGGGTGCCTGATTGTCAAGATCCCAGAGCCTCTTACATTTGCCAATACAGGTGACCTGAAGAATCGTCTGAGACGACTAGAGTTCTACGGGACTACAGCTGCACACCCCGCACTACCACGTGTTCGCCAGGAGTACCATAACAAGAATATCATCTTCGACATCCACGGCGTGACGGGCTTGGACGGGAGCGGAGCACAGGTTTTAGTGGAAATAGTTGAAGGCTACAGGCAGCGAGGAGTGCGAGTGTGGTTTTCGAGGGGGCCTACGGAGGGAGAGGTGTGGGATTTACTGGTTTTAAGTGGTATTGTGGCGATGATCGGGGGTGAAACGCATTATGTCAATGATGTTGGAGACGCGCTGAGACTGACGGAGACTGTCGAAGGCTCATTGTCGAGTGACGAGAGTGAGTCGAGAATTGAGGGTTTTGGCTCTGGCTCTGGTTAGTTGGTGACAGCTGGGAAAGGGTGCGGAAGCAGGAGAGAAGGGCGAATGTCGGATCGTTTGGAGTTTTAAGTTTGGTTTCAATTCGACTTTTGGGTTTGAGTAACGTTCTCCATGTTAAATAGCGTTGATACCACTATAGTAGACAAACGGCAAGCAAATGAGAAATAGATGGAAGATACTGATACAAACGGTGCTGAGGCACAGTATTTATTGATTACTTTCATCCTCCAAGGTACCCCGCATTGTGGAGGAGGAGGCCAGAGAGTGCTTACGTCATCAGCCTGCTTCTCCAAATTTTGGCCATGATTAGTGGCGGAAAAGCCCGACCGCATAAGATGCCGAGGTCAAAAACATCAAGGCGGCTCGGCCAAAAACATAATATAATCCCCGCTGCCCCAGGTTCCCAACTTCACTCCTTCTCTAAACTTCCAAAAGCTATAATCTATAGTAAATTGTTATCATTATACCGTCAAGATGACTGAACGCCTCACCACCATCCTCAAGCACATCACCCCAGGGTCTGGCCTTTCTACCATGTAAGTTTTGAACCCCGACTTGATTACTGAACAATCTCCGCACCCACCCGAGAAAGCAACGACAAGATGCTGATTATCGCATGCAGCACATCCAAGAATGCCGACGATATTGTGATTACCCTCGCTGCCCGTACGGCGCTTGGAAAGGCAGGCAAGGGTAGCTTCAAGGATACCGGCTTGGACTTCTTGGTGTACTCGCTATTGAAGAAGGTTATTGCCCAGAGCAACCTCGACCCAAGCTTGATTGAGGATGTCTGCCTCGGAAACGTACGTTTACCCCAACTCTGTTCCTCCACTTATGTGAAACTCCGTATCTAACATCCACCAGGTCAACAACGGCAAGGCCGCCTACATTGTCCGTGCTGCTGCCCTCGCTGCCGGAATCCCCAACACCGCTGGTGCCTACTCCCTAAACCGCTTCTGCTCCTCCGGCCTCAAGGCCACCCAGGACATTGCCAACGCCATCGCCGAGGGTTCCATCGAGATTGGTGTTGCCATTGGCGCAGAGGCCATGTCTGAGGTTACCGGAGACGCCGGCAAGCCCTTCCACGCTGATATCGTCAACGCATCGCAGGATGCCGCCGACTGCATGCAGCCCATGGGTCAGACTTCGGAGAATGTTGGAAAGGACTTCAACATCACCCGTGAGAGGCAGGACAGATATGCTGCTGAGTCTTACCAGCGCGCCGAGAGAGCACAGAAGTCTGGATGGTTCGATGACGAGATCATCCCCATCGAGACCACTGTCAAGGACCCCAAGACTGGAGAGGAGAGGAAGATCACTGTGTCAAAGGATGAGGGTATCCGCTATGGCACCACCTTCGAGTCCCTGTCTAAGATCCGCCCTGCATTCTCTAAGTGGGGTGACAGATCGACTGGTGGCAACTCCTCGCAGGTTACTGATGGTGCCGCCGCTGTCATTCTGATGAAGCGTTCGACTGCCATCAAGCTTGGCCAGCCCATCGTTGCCAAGTTCGTCGGCGCCACCGTTGCCGGACTCGCACCCCGCATCATGGGTATTGGCCCATCCATTGCCATCCCCAAGCTGTTGAAGCAGCACAAGCTCTCCCTCGACGACATTGATGTCATCGAGGTCAACGAGGCTTTCGCATCGATGGCTGAGTACTGCAAGGAGGTTCTTAACCTTCCTCACGAGAAGATGAACCCCCGTGGTGGTGCTATTGCCCTTGGTCACCCATTGGGATGCACTGGAGCGAGACAGATTGTCACAGGATTGAGCGAGTGCAGGAGGCAGAATAAGAAGATTCTGTTGACGAGCATGTGTATCGGAACTGGACAAGGAATGGCTGGTCTGTTTGTTAACGAGCAGTAAATGAGGTTGGTTACTGAGGTTATGAAAAATGTAAAATGAATGGGGGCCATATCTATATATTCATAGCATGTTTGAGATGTACAATGCAAGCAATACCGCTACAACGTCTTCCCAACTGAACACCACCTGTAGTAATTCCAGGGATAATATATGAGTTGCCATGAAGAACGACGTGTGCTTGACCCTCACTTTCCTGAAAGGCGCATGCAAATCATCATTACAGTGAGGATATATTTCGAACGGTCGAACTTCAGCACCCTTTCTAAATGACGTTTGACCGGCATAACACCGATAGAGCCAACGTAGACTGCGCCGCGCTGCAGGCGGCAGAGTGGGTATTCCGTTAATCCGCGACTCTCACCGAGGAGTCGTTAGAATTTCAACAAGACTACAGGGACTACCACATTATAAAAAGGTGCTCTTGGAGCACAAATCACGGTCGCAGGAGCATGGACCCGTGTCGCTACCCCTATTACGGCGAAACCACACTCCCTGACAGTTACATCCGCTGGCGGCAATGAGAACAAAACGACAACAGACAACCTTACTGTAACGCTGCCGCTTAATTCTTGTCACCGTAGTACCTTTGTCACCGCCGAGTTTGGTAGTCCAATAGCAGCCAAACCTTTGGGGCCTTGGCGATTGCGAAGTGGGTTTCTGGAGGGGGTTCATATGGGCGGCAGCCAGAGCCATGCCTGAATGAGTATGCAAGAGTTGTCTACGGTGTATTCAGGAGAGGGGGCACTATTAAATAGGATATTTGTAGCTCGAGATAGTTACTACTGATGAAGACGAAACACGTGTTGCTTCTTTGCATGCACTGACTCCTTCGTTCAGACTCCCATACGATTTCCTCTATCCACACTTATCACTCAAGACAGATTCAGACTCTGATGCCTTCACTATTCTCCGCTGTCATCGGCTCAGAGCTAGCCCACGACGCAAGTTCTGCCGTCCGGATCAACTGGGCTGACACTTCAGACCGAGGCCACTTTGGCTCGGTTTTAGATGCAGGTCAGGAGGAGAAAGCATACACGTAACCAATAGCTAGAATCTTTACAATTGCGCTTTAGTATTACTAGTATACCACGAGATCCCAGGTTACAGATCTCCCACTAGTCCCTTGCAAACCGTCAATGGTAGGGGAACCAAGTCCGGCGACGCTCATATCTTGGCCTCCCTTGGCGTATTGACATTACCCAACCTGCCGGCTAGCCCTCTCCTATATCCCATCACCCTATGTCCGTCCTCTCGAATATTTCTCGTCGCTGGGAAGTCGTACTCTGCCCCCATGAAAGCCTGCTAACGAAGTTTCCAGACCTCGATTTTTGTAAGGGGCAGAGTAGCGGCATAATTAGCCCTTTCCTTTATATTACATATTTTGTTGAAAAAAAAAAGAAACAATGAGCTTGGATGCTATGTGTATTTGCCGTAAGTCATAAGAGTGGTGAGTTTGGGCTTTCATCTACGAGTGACGCCGTTGAAGCAGCTCAATACCTAATCATATATTAGCACCGCACCCCCAAATTAATATGTGCATGAACATACCGTATCAGAAATTACGCCCTGGTTGTGTAGATGCTTGCTAATCCCCTTGACCAGCTCCATCTGCTCCTCTGCTGTCAATTGAATGGCGGTCTCAATGACATCCCCCAGGGTGACGTTGTTAAGGGCAATGAAGCTGTGGTAGTACATGTAGGCGAAGAATCCCATAATAAACTGACAGTCCATGCGGTCGGTGATGCCACCGTGTCCGGGAATGGAATCTCCGAAATCCTTGATCTTGAAGGTTCTCTTCAACCCAGATGCGAAGAAGCCACCAAACGGCGCAATGAGCGAGGCGAAAGTCGCAAAGACCAGGATGTGAAACTGCATGGGCGCGATGCGTATCGATGAAGCGAATGGGAACCAGATTGGCAGAGGGTATTCTTGTGGCAGGAATACTGGGTTCACTTTGCAGTGGAGTCCAGTCCAGATGTTTGCTCCAAGGTCGTTCACAGGGCAGATGAAGTAGTCGTATCTCATGAGGATGTTTGTGAGGAAGACACCGAAGATGACCGTGAGAACCCAGGCACCAACAAATCCCTCTACTGTCTTCTTCGGGGACAGCTTAATGAGCTGGGTACGTCCGAAAGTGATACCGCAAAGGTATGCGAAGATGTCGTTGCAAATGACGAGAGAGACTGGCAAAAAGAACCAGACCATCCCTTCGAAGATGTTGTTCATAATAAAATGCGTCTGGACGACGATAAGGTAGAGTGCCATATGTGTCCATGCGAACTGAGTGAACTGGAATCGGTAGTGGCCGGCTTGAAGGGATGCAACGAAGAAAACGAAACCTATGATAGAAACAGTCAGCACAGCACCACAACGGTTGTGACGAAATTACTCACCAATAACGTAAAGAGTGAAGCTGATAAACCTGTGGTGAGTCGCAAATGGCTGAAGAACCTTGTCGACCAGCACGATATGCTTAAAATAATATATGACGCTCTCGCCATAGAGGAAGTACATTGTAGTCGCTAGCCAGTACCAATTCAGGGACTTTGTGAACCGTAGTCGCCGAGCCCGACTAGGCACGTTGGCGATGGCAATAACCTCCTTGAACGATACGATTTGGATTGCGGTGACAATAGCAATGATGTAAAGATGTCCCATGCCCAAGGATATGAAGAAGAACGCAACCATGACAAACGTCCATATCGTTCTCGTGATGAAGGTCTGCTTCTTTTTCTCGTACTCTTGCGCCTTCGTCTCCTGCAGCTACACGGATGTATTAGCACTGTCGGGGATCTTTATTTGTGGTAGAAGGCCTCACCTCTTTGGTAACGTCGACTCCAGCTCCCGTCTTTTGCTCCAACGCATGCTCCGACGAACCCTCACTTATATCCGAGAAACTGCTCCGCCGTCCTCCATCAAGCCCAGTTGTGCTTCCATTCCTATGGTTAAATTTGACATTACGGCGCGTTTTTCCCATCTTGAGGATTTCCGCGCGTGCCGGCGCAAGAGTTCGGGGTCTTTGGGTCCGTTGTCGTGATTTGCGATTCAGGGTTCAACAATGTAGTGATCGACGTATTCGGAGAGTGCTCGACTTTCAAGGGGGCCTTTGAAAGTAAATTGCTTGGGAGCCAAATGACCGTGGATCGCAGGGAGTTATGGCGACTGTGTGGTGGCTTGAGGATGCCCCTTTGACGTCTGTCCGGATGCCCTTTTCGTAGCGTTGATTGTTAAATTGTAGGCGGCCGCTGACGCAGTTAGTTTTCTTAGCTTTGCCGCACAAGCTCCATACGTAATCTAGACAGCCGGTCAACCTAGCACGTGTAATCTCTTGTGGAGAACGTCTTTGATAATTAGAGATGCAAGCACAGTAAATTCAGATATTCGACAGTAATAAAAATAATGCCTTCTCTACCAAATTAGACTATTGCTCTCGCCATTGTTTGCCCATATGTATGCCAGTTCCAAGTTTTGAGCTACGGGGGCTCGGAATCTCGGGCGTCCGAATCTGTAAGCGGTGACAACTGGCACAATTCACGTATTTACATCCCGCCTTGGGCAACTATCGCGACTCTCGGTTTCCCGTTAATTACTCTTAATGATTTCTCAATGGCATGGCGGACCCAGTCGATGGAGATGACTTTTTCTCCGATGATGGGCTAGATGGGTTAGCACCGGACGCATTAGATGAAATCGAGAACAATGCAATCCGCTATACACAGTACCAAGCCACCCAGGCTCTTACACTGCCTGCGTCGTCTGACTATGGAGACGACCTCGATGATGAGGACCTCGATGATGCTGTAGTGTTTGATGGGGCACAGATTAATCCAACGAACCGGTTGACGCAGTTCCAGTCGTCTGTTGCTATTCAACAAGCTCGCCAGTTTCAAGTACAACGACACAGTAGGAGTGAAAGGGCACAACCTCTTTCAGACAGAAGCAAAAGACCACCTCAAAATAATCCTCATTTCAAAAACCCTCTCCCGACTTCTAGAAGTGCCACAGCCGGGCAAAGCACGCAACCAGACTCTGGTCGTGGCAACCAAACATACCAAAATGTGGCATCTCCTGGAGAAGGGGATTTTGAAACTCTGCAGAAGAAAATCGAGGCATTGCAACAAGAGAAAGACCAGCTTATGCAAGACTTACTTGCCAGGACAGGTGAAATAAGCATTGTTCGAAGTAAACAGGAACGAGAACTCAAAGAACACGAGCGGGAATTGACAGCTCTTCGAAAATTGAACGCCGAGAACTCCACCAAAAACCAAAGGGCCATTGAAGCAGCCAAAGAAGCGGAAAAGACCAGAGCTACCGAACTAGAATTTGCAAAGAGAGATCTCTTCGAAGAGTCAGAAAAGGTTCGGAGTTTGATAAGACAGAAGGAGAAGATAGCCCAAGGGATAGAGGTTACAACACCAAAGAAGGATAAGACGTCTGCTTTCAGAGATGGCTTCGACGACGACGAGATAAGGTCTCCCTCTAAATTTAATGACAGGAAATCAAATCAGAGTTCACCGAGGAAAATTGGCGCCAAAAGGAAGAGAAAGGGCCAAGACAGCCCTGCTCCGCCGCTAGACGTTGCGCAAGCAGAGACAGCCACAACTGGCCAGGCTGACAGTTTGGTACCCGGTGATGCTCTTTCGGAAAGGTTTGGGAAACCTGATGACAGTCTTGACTTCCTCAAAACAGTCCTGGATCACAAGATTGACCGAAATCATCTGAAAACCATTGAAGAACTTACAAAGTTTGCATTCCCGTCCGCCCCTGCAGAGTCTTTGACGTCTTTGATTTTGGGCAAGCTTCCAACTTTGAGCACTAGCCCACCCAGTACAGATTTTCCCATTGAGCTCTGTGAGCTCATTATTTCTCTGTGGTCCCGCTGTTTGTCTGAAAAGTATTACAAGCCCATCTTTCTCCTGCTCGACCTCCTTTCTTTCGCTCTAGAACTCCGCACAGTGGCCATTGCTCCATTCATCCTCGACGCCCTCCTACCAACCGCCCAAGAAACAGCAGTCCTTATTGCTCTTCCCCGTTTCCGGCAAGAATCGTACTCCAAATACGAAGCTGATATTGACCTACACGCCTGTCTTGTTACGATACACCTAGCTGCCCTTGGTTGCATATGCAACAAGGAGTATACAACTCGGTTTTGGCGCCAAATGCGTCTTGACTTTGTCCTCATGACGATGAGTCAACATCAACCAGTGGAAGACTTTGATATGATGCTACAACTCCTCGCAATGAGCGTGCTAAAAGATTCAATCGGTCCTATCTCAGTCGAGCCTGACTCCCAACCTGACCAGATGAAGTACATTCTCGACCGCGTTGGCTATCTCCTTGGAAACACCCCTGTCGCATCAGAAGGCAAGCCAAAGTGCGATGCAAAGACGCTAGCCAAGCTACGCTCGCAGATTCTAACGACACTTATCTCATTCTCATATTCAGCCATTGGTTCTGCGGCTCTCGCAGCCCACCCCCATGCGATCGGTCGTATTGTCAAAGCATTATCGGGCTCAATGGACGCCCTATACTCCTATCCCTCGTTCCATGCCACCCTCTCGCAAATTATTACCAAGTCAATCCGTCTCCTTTATTACCTCTACAAGAAACATCCGGAGATCGACATGCAGCAGAAGCTATCGGTGGTGCATGGAGGTAGCCAAAAGTACCTCATTGCACTGGCGCGACTGAATTATACTGCTGGCGAGCACGGTGTCCTGGAATATGGAATAGGCGAAGACACGTCTCAACAGGCCCACGAGCTATTGGAGAATGCATTGACGCCCGAGGAGGGTGAGGCGGTTCATGATGCATTTGTAGATGCATAAAGTATGAAAGATGGCATACGGAACGGCGCTTTGGAGGATGGGTTTAGGGAGTTTTTGGCGATATGCGGCTTGGATATGGTCGACACTTGGTGGTGTTCACTGGTTAGGCGTCTCGGGTGGCAAAAGGGGTACTTATCACCTTAGAATTTAAGATATCCAAATGAAAATACGTCGGACCACGTAGGTTTTTCAATAGAGTCGGATTTGTTTAATGAGATGGGCGAGGCCCTTATATAACTACATATTATACAATAATTTACATCGTATACAAGAGACGTTCCACGTCGCCACTCGCCATTCCACACTGTAGGAACGCCGATTAAAGTTATGCAGTACCCCCAAAGCTCTCTAACAAAACCAAGCCGCCGGCAGTAGCAGCGACATACGATTGCTGTAACCCCGTTCTCAGAACCTTAGAAGCTTAGTTGCCGCCTTTGGGCTGAATGGCGACAGGCGAAAATGATGACGTGGTTGGGAATGGAGTTGCATCAGCGTCATGATCTTCGACAACTGGCGATGCCTCTTGCGGCTGGGTTTCTTCCACGGGTGCTTCTGACATGTCTACAAGCCCATCCGCATCAACCTCCGCAACCAAACCAGAAGACTGTCTCTTAGCAATCCCACTCCAGAGTCGCTCCAGGTTGAGCTCTTCGCGCTTTTCCTCAACAAGCATCTGCACAACAATCTTGGTTCCGTCACTTTGGCGCCCAAAGCCCACAAAGCTTGTATCTGTTGGTGTCGCCTCACTCTCTGCAACCTCTGCACTCTCCACAGTACCAACATTAACACACACCCACCCCGTCCTAACACCATCATCTGCGTCGTCCTCATGCGGCGCACCTGTCAACTTCGCCTTCTTCGCCTTCCTTTTAAGCCTCAGCTTCAACTCGTTGCGGCCTAGCAGTCCGTCTGCGTCGGGGCGTAGCTTGTACTCTGTGCGTAGCCAGCGACAGAGACGGTCAGCGGAGACGTGAAGGTGCTTCTCGCTACGGGCTGTGCCGATGACCATGATGAGGTTGGAGCCAAGAGCGGGAGGGGGATCGAGCTTGCGGAGGTCGAGTAGGGAGAGATCATCGAGGCCGAGATCAACGGATATACGCTCGAGGAGAGGTTGTAAGATTGTAGGTGGCGAAGAGGGGAGCTCGGGGATCTTTTGGCGCTCAGAGAGGGTCGGGATATGGCTCGTGGGAGTGTCGACTTGGAGATACCATGGCGTCGAGGATGTCTGTGACTCGGCTTGGGTATCTTCTTCGAGCAGTTCCTCTGCTTCTGGAGTTGCTTCGGGCTCAACCACTTCTTGTGCAATTGCCTCCTCTGCGGCCAACTCCTGCGATAAAGCGCTTTCGATGGTTTCGTTATATCTCAGCCGCGCGGCATCAGGCACTTCAGTAGCATGGTCGAATTTTGACGCACTGCCGCTTGAACTGGACGAATATCGAATCGAAGTCTGGGTTGCGTCTTGAGTCCTCCATAACCGTGTTGCGGTGGCGGTGTTGCCCTGCCACTGGACTCCAGCTATCGACGTAAATGAACGTAATAACGAGGTCCGGCAATTACTACATGCTGTCGCCCTTATGGCCCTGCTCACAGTTCGAACCATGACCAGCGTTGTATATCGGAATTGGGAGTTGTATGAAGTGCAACAGTATATGGAATCAAGAAAAGGACGAATCTTCGTAAATATGATTGGCTGAATTGGGACACCGCCTTCACTCCGTACGGTACAAGCATTGGACCCGTACATTAGTCAGGTCGCGAATCCGAGTGACCGGGTCTTGGCAAAAAAGAAAATCGCCGCCCAACCATACCCATCCCTATTTGGTCGGCAGGAACAATTTCTGAACAAGCACACGCGACACCTCTCAACCCCTTCAATTCTTCCCTACTTTCATTTCAAGTTATATGTCCGATTATTTAGTTCTTGTTTAATTTATTCGATCTTTAATGTCTCTCGCATCTACCGCTCTCCGTTCGTAAATCATCATGTTGTCTCGAGCTGCACAGAGGCATACTCGATTACGGACAATCCGATCATACAATGCAGCAAGAGAGCAACTATATCTTCCCTGGCTGTGTCCGACATACCCGCGACTGCGGCAGCCATGCCATCGAAGTTTGACTACAGCGCCTGGAGAGAGCGCGACCCCATTGAGAAAAAGGCGGAATTCCAAGGATGGCTCAAGTCCGACGGTTCGCCGGTCGCTGGCAACTGCTGCACATATGCCGTTGACGGATGAGATACCATTCGTTGACAGTATAAACCAGGCTGCATCGAAATACCCTGGACACCCACAGGATCAATCTCGCCTTTCGACTATTATGCCGTTCGACCCAACGAAAACCATCTCTCTCGAGAACACACTGGCGATGCCTGCGGAGCGAATGCGGATGAAAAATGGAGTTACTGGAGAACAGCGAGAAATTTTTGCGATATTGGAGGCGTGTTTGAGGCTAGGGCGGATTGAGCGCGCAGCTGCCATAATAAAACGATCTGTACCGTTCCTGAAGCTTTCCCCGGAGGAGCTCGGAAGACTTCATAATGAGTATCTGAAGGCGTCCCTGGAGCGGATACTTAGGGAACCCAACGCCGAACATGCCCACGACATGCATAAATGGTTTGAAGTAATGGTGCGAAGCAAGGGCATCGAAGTTTCAGCTACCACAATCGCGATTATGCTCAAAACATCACTACAGTCTCCCCGAGGAGCCCGGCAGGATAGGTTGGTAAAGAGATACATGGATATGGCTCGTGGGGATGTTGGGCTGGAAGTTCTAAGCATGGTTGATATCATGTCCGCCGAAGATTTGGACATTATCAATCAGATCGCACCGGACCACAATATTCTTGCCAAACTGGATTCTATAATGGACGAGGAGCCCAATTTGGAGGACGATATTGCAGCAGCCGACCTTGATTCCTCAAAAACAACACCTGAAGTCATTATGGACGTTCGAGCAGCTCCCCAGAGAGGGTTTGGGCTGAAGGCACTCAAGCAGTCCCTGTCATTGTTTTCTCGGAAGCCTGAAGGGTTCGATGCTGAAGTCCTCAGTGTTGAAGAGCAACGTCTACGTCAAATGAAGTTGGAAGAGGACTCAATCACTTCAGCAGTCGACAGATGGAGAAAGGAGAGCGTCTCACTATCCAAGATGGGACTTGATACATCACTTCAAACCAAGTCGTTAGGCGCAAGAATGTGGAAATGGCAGGAACTTTTAGAAGAACGCCTAAACCAAGAATTTAAGAACATCGACAAGGCCGAAGCGACACCAGAGAAGGAGAAGTCGCAGTTGGATGTGGAACGTTGCATATACGGTCCGTTCCTAAGGTATCTACCAGCAGATAAGCTGGCAGCGGTGACGATTTTGACATCGATGCAATGCCTGAGCTCGCACGGAACGGATAAAGGAATGCCACTTGCTTCTGTCATCATGGCCATCGGATCAAACCTCGAGGACGAAAGCATAACCGAGACTATTCGCAAGAACACCACCAAACATGGATGGCAACAACTGAACAAGACTGCCAGTGCAGGGAAAGGACAGGGCCTGGCTCGTGCCATACGAAACAAGCGTACCCGCCAGCAATTGACGGATTCGCTGGCAAAGTTGGTCCGGGGAGATTCAGCGGTTGAGCATGATCTTACCGACCAATGGAACACTGAGTGGTCAGCGACCATTAAGGCCAAAGTCGGATCATACCTTCTATCTGCGCTCATCGACACTGCGAAAGTACCAGTCACAATGGAGAATGCGAAGACTCAACAGCTCTTGACGCAAATACAACCCGCTTTCTCGCACACCCACCAGTACAAAATCGGCAAAAAGACCGGCATGATCCTCGCCAATCGTGCTCTGGTAGCATCTTTGAAGCGTGAGCCTGTCCACAGTCTGTTGGCAAAGCATCTGCCCATGGTAGCTGAACCAGAGCCGTGGTCTCAATTTAACCAAGGTGGCTTCATTTCCCACCCAGCAAAGGCGGTGCGTATTAAAGGCGGTGACAAGAATCAGCGTCATTATCAGGAGGCTGCTATTGGAAGAGGGGATATGGAGCAGATGTTTAAGGGACTGGATGTTCTGGGTAAAACCTCTTGGGTGATCAACCGACCTGTATTCGACACCATGCTGGAGGCATGGAATACTGGAGAAGCCATTGCGAACTTCCCAGCCGAGGACCCAAAACTGGAGTATCCGCCCGAACCCCCAACCTCCAAAGACCCAACGGAAAGGCGAAAATGGATACGGAGTTTGAAGACTTTGGAGAACACACGAAGTGGATTCCATTCCGCGCGCTGCTTCCAGAACTTCCAGCTCGAGATTGCGCGATCGCTACGGGATGAAAAGTTCTACTTTCCCCACAACCTGGACTTCCGTGGACGGGCGTACCCTATACCCCCATACTTGAACCATATGGGAGCTGATCACTGCCGTGGTCTCCTCAAATTTGGCAATGGGCGGGAACTAGGCGAAGCCGGTCTCAAATGGCTCAGAGTCCATCTTGCTAACGTTCATGGGTATGACAAGGCGAGCTTAAAGGAACGCGAACAATACACTGTTGACCACATCGATGATATTTATGATTCAGCAATGAACCCACTCCAGGGAAGGAGGTGGTGGCTAGATGCGGAAGATCCTTGGCAATGCCTGGCTGCTTGCCATGAACTCAAAAATGCACTGGATTCCGGAAACCCGACAAAGTTTGTATCGCACCTTCCAGTACATCAAGACGGAACCTGCAACGGACTTCAGCATTATGCGGCTCTTGGCGGCGACGAATGGGGTGCAAAACAAGTTAACTTAGAACCGGGCGACCGACCAGCTGATGTATACACCGCCGTTGCCGAATTAGTCAAGGAGAAGATGGCTGTTGATAAGAAGAATGGGAACAGGTGCGCCATCTGGCTTGAGGGTAAAATCAAGCGCAAGGTCGTCAAGCAAACGGTTATGACAAACGTATATGGTGTTACCTATATTGGAGCTCAGGCCCAGGTCAGAAAGCAGCTTGTTGCTGCTCATTCCGACCTTCCCAATGAAGGCAGTTTCAATGTCGGCACCCTCTCTGGATATGTCGCCACGAAGATTTTTGAAGCTCTGGGAACCATGTTCAGAGGTGCACATGATATCCAGTACTGGCTTGGCGAATGTGCTAGTCGAATCTCGACATCTGTCACACCGGAACAATTGGACAAGCTAGAACAACTCCACCAAGAGGCACTAGAAAAAAGGGCTCCCCGGCTGAACCGCTACCAAACTTCCATGGTTGATGCAGAGCAGCAGTTGCAGTTCAAGTCTAGTGTCGTTTGGACAACTCCGCTTCGGATGCCCATTGTCCAGCCATACCGCGCAACAAAGGCAAGAACGGTCCAAACAAACCTACAGCAGATCACCATTTCAGAGCCTCACCGATCTGACCCTGTCAGCAAGCGAAAACAGCTTCAAGGCTTCCCACCCAACTTTGTGCACTCTCTCGATGCCACACACATGATGCTGTCGGCCCTAAAATGCAACGAAGCAGGCCTCTCATTCGCAGCTGTCCATGACTCCTTCTGGACCCACGCAGCCGACATAGATACCATGAACGGCGTTCTTCGCGACGCCTTCATCCAGATGCACTCCGATAACGTTATTGTCCGCCTCGCCGCCGAGTTTGACGCCAGATACAAGGGCAGTCTCTACCTCGCGCACGTTAAATCTGGCTCCGAGTTTTACCGCCGCGTCCAGGAGTGGCGCGCGGACATCAAGGCAGGCCGCATCGAGAACCCTTACCGCGAGGCTCATGGGGCCAAGAAGACAAAGAAGTCGCAAAAGAACATGCAGCTCGTGGAGGCACTGCTCGAGCGAAAGCGCACGCGTCTTCTTGAGTCGGACAACCCGGAGAAGGTGGCGGAGGGCAAGGCAATGGTGACCCCAGCAAGCATTTTCGAAGAGCTGCAGGCGTACGGTGATATAAAAGGCGGCAATGACACGCCCGTCGTGGGACTTGGAGAGAAGGGTGCCGCGGAGCCGAAGAAGCGCACTAAGTCTGCGGATGCGCAGTCCGTGGAGATGGACGGAGAGGATGCGGAGGAGAACGAGGAGCAGGAGGAGCCTGAAGAAGAGGAGGATAGCGAGGTGGAGATGGAAGGCGAGAATGATGCCGATGAGGCACAGGATGCCTTTTCCAGAAGCGTCTCGAAGAAGCGGGCCCGGGCACAGGGCGCTGCGCTGTCGGTCTGGCTGCCAGTGTCGTTCCCAACCGTTCCAGAGAAGGTATGCATCCCCATTGTTGATTCTCCAAGTTACGTTGTCTAATTATTCACAGGGCTCTTTTGATGTCACTCGTCTGAAGGACAGCCAGTACTTCTTCTCTTAGATGCACAACCGCCAGAATCACTATGACCGCACTTGACTCCTGAACGAGAGACAACGGCAGCCACTTCATCACCACCACAACCTCGATCCATCTCCATCATTTGGAGCGTTTCTGTATATATACAACACCTATTTATCACCATAATTTTCGGTCGATTTTCATTCATTCATTCAGGCGGTCGATTTTTTGCGTGTACAGAAAACACGAAGGCGTTTAATTTTAGGGAAGCACATTGGAAAGCACACGGCGTTTGCGGGGTAGCATGCGTTTTTAGACGGGGAGAAGAGATGAGGCCGAGAGGGCCACTCACTGCATTGGGGGTGTTGTAAGATCATTTGTATGTATATAGGGGTGAAGGAGGATGTCCCGGGTGTCTGGCTGGCATTGTATAAAAGTCGGGGAGGGCATTACAATTTTGATATGTACAGGTAGATAGGACTGTACAGCGAACACATTTATACACATCACATAACTGAACATTTCACTCAAGTGTATACCGAGGCGTGTGTGATAGGTTAGCCAAATACTAGAACAACACGGATGATTTATATAGTCTTAGCATATGTGTAGCTGTCACATATGACCATTTACTCAAGAGAACTGCACCCGACCCCAATCAGCCCATATTTATCTCCTCCGCTTCATAGATGCAACGCAATCAAGGTGTCGTAGGAACCTTGCCCAGCCCGTCATCATTATTGCTTCCGTCGTGCGGTGTTTTTGCCATTGGCCAAGCCACACTCGCACATGCATAAGCAAGAATCGTTTCTTGTCATATGTTCCATCCGCCACAACCCAGCCGCAATGATGCTGACACTACAGCGAGGTCTACTAGAATCTATAATGTCGCGGCCCGATATTGGTTATCAGAGACAAGACATTGTTGGTAGCTGAGAAATGCCTGTCAGGGATTCCTAGATGCGGCAGTCGCTGAAAGTTGCAAACTGCGCTTTTCCCATGAAAATATCCCTTGTTATGACAGTGTTTTAAAGGGAATTATTAAATCTTACATATAAAACTGAAGAAAACTAGAAACCTTAGATTAAAAGCAAAACTGTGCAAGGCTTAGGGTGACAAGGAGTCAAGGACCCCTGTCCTCGGAAAATCCCTGCAGAAGCTTGATTAAAATATCTGACAACAGGAGATTTTTCTGGGTCGATCTATTCAAACTCCTAATTTCGGAGCAAGCTAAAAAGGAGATTCTGCAAAGGAGTTGCCGAAGTTACGTTGCATGAAAAGAAGTCAGCGCCGAGAACTATTCGGCTCTCTCCACACAATAGCACACACCGCTACACTGCCAGTACACGAACGTCACAAAATCCATTGCTCACTCAGACACTCCACCGCCAAGTCTCCAGCTCCGGCTTGGTATTGCTTCAGATGCTCGTAGGGAAAAATATTCAACATATGCAAATGCAGGGCTGAATTGGACGGAGTTGCCGATTATAATGACATGGGGATATATTTCAGCGGCATGAGATAACTTGGCCCAGCGCAACATTAGAAGCCTCCTTTTTCAAAATGTATAAAACTCAACATAGCTCCCACACACATCATGGTCCAGTCCATCATCTCAGAACCATTCTAACATCTCTATAATATTTTACATCGCCGCTGCTTCGAAATAGACTTCTCCGCCCAACCTATCCTTCAAGATGCAACTCAATCTCGCATTTCTTTGCCTTATGGCGTACTCACTGCCAACCACCACAGCCCAGCAAACAGAAGAGAACGCCGTCACAATCAAAACCTTCCCTAACAACATCGGTTGTGGATTTGGAATCAGCGGGCACACTTACTCCTTCCCAGACGGAGAATGCTTTCACTTGTCAGGAGATTTCATCAACGTCGAGAGGATAACGGATACTTGCCGGGGTTCGTTTGAACTGAGAATTACTGTGATGAGAGATTGCTAATCGGATTTTATAGTCTTCATTTATACTAGCAGTGACTGCACTACTTCTTCTACACAATGGGAGCGCCAACTCTCGACGTACGATCGCCACTGTCGCAATATTAAACCTTGGTTCTCCATTAAGGCATTTTGTCATTGATGACGAGGAGCCATTATTATGGCAGCTGATATATGTTGCATTGAAGCATGACGGGAGCATCTAAAGTCGCCTGATACTTTTGTTTTGTTTCAGTATTGGGGGAGCAGGTGCATTTCTCAATGTAGAGTTATTGGTTATTTCAATTAGATATTGGTTAATTCAATTAGATTTCTCTTTCTATTTAAGATCGCTCTTTAACAGACTGCTTTTGGGTTATAGAGTCTTCACTCCGCCTTGTTGTTTTTCTCAATGCTCAGTTTTACCTTTACTCGATCTGATATTTTTCGAACGCGGTCTGCCACGGAGCACCCCACAGAATACTATAAACATACTGGTCTAGCATAATCCTCTAGCTGGGCGTTCTTCTCAGATAAAGGTTGAAAAGCAATAAGCGGAGATTCTCCCACAAATGTAATACTGCGCCCTCAATTCCTCTTCTAATCGCGCTCATTTCTACCCACTTCTATCCTATCATCTATATGTATCTAAGTATACACAACCCAACACAGCCATTCAAGCGTGTCTCTTTCATTGCCGGTACAATAATTCGCCGAATCTCAAGAGGCAGTCGAAGTAGTGGGGTCGGCGGCGGAAATAGGAGAAATTTAGAAACAAGTATTTGAATTTCGGGCTCTGTGGTTATTTACAGTGTTATCAGGGGTTCCAAATGACGACTAGTGTCTTAATAGGTATTTGATATAGTTTTGGAATGTATCCCCGGCTAGGTCTTTCTAACCATCATATCTTAGGTGAAGTCTTGGTCAAGTTTACCGCCGATCTAATAAATCTGAACAGCCAGAAGTTTGTTGGTGATTCCAGATAAGCGCCACAAGGTAACATTATCATGTGATGCCAAACAGTCACTTCCGTCAGCATCAAACTCTTTGCCATTAAGAGTGGTCTCAATGCTGTCTCCCCGTGTGCTTCTAGAAAAGGTCCGCAAAGTAACTTTCCTCTTAGACACATACCCATTGGGCGAAGCTTTGGCAATTTTGAAGTTCCAGCTTGAGAACCGGCCTGCTATTTCGCGAAACCGATCAGGTGAGAAGAAGTCCTTCTAACGAAACCCATCTGGTTAAGCACGGATTTGCGTAGTTAGACTACTGGAACAATGGGTCTTAAGATGTAGTGGACATGATTCAAGTGTCTCGTATAACATTAAGCTAATGATATCTGCAAATCCAACGTGCGCAATAAACCTACCCAGTCCGTCTGGCCACTGTCCCATAACATTCCCAACAACTCCCGAATCTTCACTACATGCTGAAACTTAGTCCATCTCTCAATATTATCCAGACGGCGCCGGATATAAGTCCTGGTGTCATCATCCTCGCAGCCGACGCCAACCATGAAGAGGGGAAATACTAAACCAACCTCACACGAGAGGTCGTAAGGGACTTGGTAGAGATGCCCCATGACATTCTGGACACACTCGCTTATCTGCATATCGTATGAAGATTCATCGGCACTGTACCGACTGAGACACCGATAAAGATGCAGCAATGCCGAGAATCGGTAGGTCTCAGCATGGCAGACGAGAGACTCATGCTCGGTACTGCTGAGAATCGTGCAATCCGTCAAGGCTTGTGACCGAAGAGCCTGAGCAAGCGTTTCCCCTTCGTTGATTACGCCCGCCGAAAAATCGGCATCCACACAGCCCCGATCTCTGATGTCAGCCACAAAGTAGCAGATATCGCTGATGTGACCCAGAATACCGTGCGCAATACCCATTAGACAGTCCGGTGAGGTGAAGCAACTTTCATCAAGCCAGTATAACCCTCTAAATACCGGCCGTCCGCCTGTACTAAATGCCGCCATGATATCGTGATAGGCAAAATTGCGCATGAGGAAGCGGCCATCGCTAGTCTGGCGGAGTTTCTCAGGCCCTCCTAGCTGGTTTAGAAGATGCCCAGCACCTTGTAGATGAAGGAGCCATCGTTTTGTATCGCCGCTGATGACCTCAGCGGTGCTACAAATCAGGGCACAGGCCATAGAGCTCTCTGAGACGCTGTTGAGGCGAATGGCTTCGGAGAGACCGTGTGCAGCTTGCGTTTCGAACTTCAGTCTCATAAGAGGAGTTATTGATGGAACCGGCCCTGACGATGGTACGTGGATAGAGGCATAGGCGAATAGGGCATAGAGTAAGGAGGAGTCATCGATGGCCATGGGTAGTAGCACATTGCGGAAATCATTTTTACCTTCCTGCAGAATCGAGCACAGCGGTGCGAGATGCTCGACATAGTACTTGAGGAGGATTCGTTCGGGTGACGCATTATCAAGGGCGAAGAGCGCCATGAAGCCGCTGCTAGGCGTCTTCACGAAGTCGGCTATTTCTTCATCGGCAGCCTCACCGTCCCTCGCTCCCGGTAACTGATAAGGTAGGGAAGGCGACCGGAACGGTGGAGACGCGTCGTCTGAATTGCTTCCATTGTCTGTGTTCTCTGTATTGCCTGCATTACCAGTGCAGTTCTTCCTCCTGTCCCCGACACTACCACGGCTACTCCCCTCCATCTTCCTCATTATATCCCCCACACTCACTCCCCTTTGCTCAGGTGAGCCCTCTTCCTCTTGCCTTTCCAGATCATTGTTGCGTTTCCGTTTCGGCTGCGGAAGCGTAACCGTCCGCAACGGGGCTCGCTCACAGACCAGGCCAAGGCGTGCACAAGATTGGCAAGACTCTCCCTCGTAGGGCCAGCGCTGGTCGTCGCATTTCTTTTTACGCTTCTTGCATGTCAGACAGCCGGATCGAACGCGGCCTGTCGTGGCAAATCGTCGGCGTATAGGGCGGGGAAGAGAGTCGGCGGGGGGCTGTGACGTCGACGTGGGATTCGAGACTGTAAAAGTGGGAGTCGAGATGAAAGTCGGGGTATTGAGGGCCATGTCCATTATTATATTAGTTCAACTGTAGTGTCATTGAGAGGTGGTCCAGGTCGGAGGGGATAATGTTTAGCTCTGGCCGCATCTCCATCATCTCACCGTTCACTTTGGTTTGGTCAGAGTACGGCCGGTGCACATTGGCCCATTTACCCAATCCCGTGAGAGCAAGTGAATTAGAGGGCCAAGAGGCTAAACCGGGGAGGAACCCCGCATTTCGGGGTAACCATGTGTACTCGCATCACCCCTGTCTTTCAGGTACATTGCAAACTCCAATTGGCTAACAGACCCACTAGTGGACACACAAGGCACTCCGCAATACGCCGTGGACGTCACTGATAAGCCGCCGATAGTGCAGCGGTAGTGTGCCGTATAGTAAGGCCCTCAGTGTCTGCTCCTAACGTTAGCGTACTCGAGTACCTCAGAGATAACAGACCTGGATATGGGTGCCGGTTATCTACTGCACCACGATAGCCTGGGTATGCCACAGCTGGACCTATCTCCGGCTGTGGACAACTGGCCGCCTCTCGGCGACATGGCTATCTATCCGAAAAGGGGGCGATAAGCATAAGGACTAGAACATTCAAGCTCACATCACTGATATGCAATAGTACTGTACCATCTTTTAGCCTACATATCAAGCCATGCACACAAACAGGAACCAAATCCAATCTTACTATCAAATGTTCTTCAGAATCTAGATTCTTTTGTGATGTAAATATTGTGTAGGCATTGTTATAGCGAAACCCCATCCAAGTTACACGTTCCGCTAACGGAGGCAGACATGTGAATCTTCCCCCCTACTCAAAGATCCGATTAACATAACTGCCGATTTTGCCCCGATTCGGTGGGACGTAGGCGGCCTCATATGCATCGATTTCATTCTTGGTGTTCCCCAGCTGTAGGTCCGCTGTGCCGGGACGAACATATTTTGTGCGCTTGAAGACCTTCCAGAATACAAATGTCAGGATGAAGAACGCCACCATGACATAGTCGAGGAAGAAGCTCGCGAGATCCCAATGTCCCGTGATGAAGAGGTTATAACCAAGAATCAAAGTCATGATCCCCGTCCCGCACACGGCGTACCATGCTGCGTACGGTTGAAAATAGCCTTTGTATGGCAAAGTATCCCGGTCGACGCCTTGCAGCTTTATCGACTTATAAAAATGCAGATATGTGATGCAGGTCCCAAAATAGTTCAGTAGGTATGAAGCAGTAATGCAGCCTACCAACCAGTTGAGCACCGTTGCAGAGCCGTTGCTGACCTGCAAGAAACCGAGCAAGCAGAATAGCATTGAGAAGGCCACAGCATAGTAGGGTACGCCGGCTCTGCTGCACTTGGAAAATATAGCGAAAGCTTTTCCTTCTATTGACATCCCGTAAAGAGTTCGAGAGGCGGAGAAGACGAGGTTGTTTCCAGCAGAGAACACCGATGTCATGATGCCAGCATTCACAATATGTGGCAATACTGGAATTCCGAATTTATCCATTGAGATAACATACGGAGATCTATTTACACATAGTTAGCACGCCGTTGCTCTATAGGAACCGTGGACTGTAAAGCTTACGCAGCACCTGTACCGCTTCCCTTCCTGTCGCCACTCAATGTATCGGAGAGAGTCTTGTCGTTATATGGAACAACTATGCCGATTGCCAGAGATCCGACCAAGAAAAAAAACATGAGACGCCAGACAAATGACGAATAAGCCTTGTACATAACGCGCCGTGGGCGTTCGGCCTCACCAGCCGCCATGGAGATAAATTCGGGTCCAACCATCCTATCGAGCGTTAGCACTGTCGGCGAGATGGTAGGGAGCTGGCCGCTATGCATACGTGAACGATCCTTGTACCATACAAGCTAAGATACCTAGGAATCTCCCAGTATCCCCAGGTGTCAGATACTCCACAAATGATCCCTTAAAACTAGTCGTCAGCTAGGTCTATGAGATGTTTTGGCTTCATAACCCACCGGATTCTTCCAGTATCGGAACCCATATGGGTCACGGTCGGGATTACCTCCCACCATCGTGATGAACGTGTAGGCAATCAACCCTATCATCAAAAGGACTTTGAAGATGGAGAGGTAAAATTCTGAGACACCGTAGTAGCGAACAGTAAGAATATTTAGGACACTACATAATCATCAATGGCTGTCAGACTTGTCTAACTTGGTATAACGTACGCGTAGAGGACTATGCAAATTGCGACAACTGCGGCAACTGGGACTTTGTCCGTCCAGTATGTTAAAAGCACATTCAATGCCGCAATTTCATAAGGAATGCCGAGTGCTTAGCTCGTTAGCTCAAGGGACACCCAAACAAAGTTCGGCGGTTTACAAACCCATTGTCAAAAAGAAGTTCCACCCCATTGCAAAGCTCAGCGCTTCATCAACCCAATGGCCAGCAAGCCGGACAAAGGGTGACGGGATGGGCATATAACAAACCATTTCGGCTGTGGTACATTAGTATCGACTGTGTTAGAGGGGAAGTAATGTCTCACCGAAGCATTGATTCACAGCCAGTACAATACTGCCGTATGTTACAAATCCCAAGAAAAGTCCTGCAGGTCCTCCTTTGGGAAGAGCCGCTCCCATTTGCACGAAAAGAGCTTTGGTTCAATGTCAGTTTCGACGCTTTGCGGGGGCGTGGTTTTACTTACAAGTTCCAATAGCTCCCCCAATAGCAAAGAGTTGGACCTGTCTTCCGCGGAGCTTACGGTGAAGCTCCTGCGAACCTGCGTGTCCGAGTGTCACTTCTTCATCATGGCTATAAGTCTCATCCACTGCCCCCTCCGAAGATTTCTTCTCATCGTGCACAGATGGCGGATCCATGGTGGGCGGTCTCCGTTGGTGTATCTATTGTTTAGTGTACCCAAAATCACGCACGATCTGAGAAAATATTCCGTAAATGAAGGTGGGCTAGTTGTCATTTTGAGGCTACACGTGGTATATACATTATTATATACGGTCCCATGCCGATTGGCGGCCCACTGTCCCTGGCGATGCTGGCGTATCTGGCGGGTGGGCGGTTTTTATGACGTATGGGGGCAGTGGGTAGCGCGGCGATCCTTTAAGGTACACCCAATAGTGTCACGCGTAAGCCACCATAATTTTACTCCGATCCGGGGTATCTGTGTTATCGATACCCGCTGCACCGGGGAGTTGCCCGATAAATGATTTTCGGGGGTGTCTTGTAGCTCGTGTAGCATATCAAATGTCAAGCTATTTACTTGTATTTTTAGATAAGCGCGTGCGTACGTTTTACATCCAATGCATTCCTCGGTGTTCAAAGTTGCGATTCTGTCCATTTCTTCCAAGGAAACGGGTCTACGGCAGTTCGCCGAGGGCATCGTATGTGAAGTACTCGATCCATCATTGTGATATGCTAAAAACGCTATTGCTGAGCTCTTGCCCAAACATCCCTCCAACGAAGCACCGTACTAACGACCACGGCGCATCCAACCCCTAAATCCCCGGGGTTATCCCACCCCAGGAACGATGCAGGAAGAGTCAAATCACAGCTATCAGCAGCAAGCTGCTTGAGAACATCACGAACTCGCTCGAAGCAACTAACGAAACTGAATAATCGTAGATATCTCCTGCCTGTACATCGTTAACTTGATCTCTAGCGGTTTACCAGTTTATATAGAAATGGAAAGTCAACCCACCCAATGCCAGTTGTGACGTTGCCGTGACACACCCCACGACGACAATAGCACTGTTAATGAAAACCTCAGCGGCAATAATGGAGACTGCTGTTTTCTTTAGATCCCAGTTTATTGTAGATGGTATGCCGAGTTCTGACCTGCGAGCAGGGGCTACCTTCATCGCAGACGTGAATGAAGGTAAATTATAGACTCCCATTTACATACACTTTATAGCGTGGCTTCATGGTATTCCATTAATTAATTTTTTGCGTAACCTGTATGACCTAGTAGATATTTACTCGCCCACAGCATCATCTGCATTTAAGATCAAAGTAGCAAAAAAGAGAGGCTCTCTCACAAACTCATCAGCCCGGATAAATTCGTCTGTAGTATGTGCTCGATTGAGGCTGTGAACCAAATTAACTGGAGTAAATCTGTAGATATTCTTAGTTAAAGCCCAAAAGAACTTTGTGTCGGTGTTGGCAGGCATTAAGTACGGAGTGACGATAAGCTCGTCATCTTGACCCAATGGCTTCAAAGTTCTTTGAATAGTGCCGGATAGAACTTGAAAAGACTCAGCATCGACAGGAGACACTGGCGCTGGTTCCAATGCATCCACGCCAAACAAGCTGATTTTGCGTCGTTCTGGGGAATCATATAAGGAATGGAATCCCTCAAATATCATGCCATGTTTCTGAGCAATTGGTCTAATCAAGCTCTCATAGTGCTGTTCAATCTGGGCAATCGACGTTTCCACAGCAAGCCGTAGATTAACCAAAGTCGACACCGTTTCAGGGATAGCATTGATCTTGAGCCCCCCATAAATCTTCCCTACAGATTGACTCGTACTGAAATAATATCTCAAATCATCCAACTGTTGGGCTAACTCTAGCTGAGCTTTTTCATCGCCTCGTGACACCTTTTCGAGCATGCTTCGAACTGCCAACGGCAAAATAGAGTATGGGGCATGCACCGCTGCACACTCTAAGTAACCAAACATTGGATTCTTCGTAGTAACTTTCCCTAAAAATGGATTGTTTTCAATCGCCACTATAATCTCCGAAGTGATACCTATGGCATTGTGATCCGGTGGAGTCGAGGCATGTCCTCCGGTGGATGTGACATTAATGCCGACGTCCAGGTAACCTTTTTCACTAACGCTGACCATGGCAAATGATTGATCGAATTCTCTTTGGATGCCCATTGATCCTTCATCCATAATTAGGTAGATGCCATCATTACCATACCGCTTATAAAGTAAGTCCGAAATAGGTCGTCCGCAGTTTTCGCCGCTGATTTCTTCATCGCATCCAAATGCCAGAATCACCGTTCGTTTTGGTTTGAATTCCCCTTCGATCAATAAATTCAAACTTTCCAAAATAGAAATCATGTAGCCTTTATCATCGGTGGCGCCTCGACCCCAAATGATTTCCCCATCATAGTGACCCGAATATGGCGGATGAGTCCAGTCTTGAACTGTGTCGGCAAGAACAGGCACAACATCCTGATGAGCAAGCATGAGAATTGGCTTCGCTTTTGATACGGGAACACTACCTTCCCAGGTCAAAATCAGTCCGTGGGTGTTTGCATGATCCAGCTTAACACTCTTCAACAGTGCTGGATATTTGATTTTGATATAACCCTCAATTTGGTAGAATACATCCCATCTGCCATCTTCGCCGATTGTCCCTAGGTCGTCATAACTCTCAGATGGAATTTGAATGATTCCTGTGAGCTTGTTGATTATTTCTTTGTGGTACTCTGGTGATTCGACCTTCGCTCGAATAAATTGCTCTATATTTGTGTCCTTAGGAAAAAGTTTTGGGTATTGCTGGCACACTCCCCATTGATTGCCAGGAGCGTACTTGCCCCATCGGAGAGAGCCAAAAACGTCAAGTCGCTCAGAAAGAAATGACTTCAGAGATGTGTTTGAGACCGCGATAACTGTCGCTATCAGAGCACTCATGATCGCAAACCGAGTCAACAAAAACTGGCTTATGTTCTTATCTCCAAGCGGGCTCTTTTGCTTCGCCATTTTCGGCGGCCCAAAATCGAATTTAATTTTATCGTAAGAAGTATTACTGTCGAGGAAAATAGCAGCAATTTGTAATCTGTGCAAGTAAGTCTGAAGATGATACTTTCATCGTCAAAAGTTTACTCTCCACTTCAATCTAGTGTCACTATGCAATGTTCTCCGCCCACAGAAGGCACAGGATCATGGGTGGGGGGACGGGTTATTCACTCAGCATCCACCCCCGCACGACCCCTCACTCTCCGCAGCTCACCACTTTGTCACAGATATCTCGTTCAACTTCCCGCCAGAGACGCCAGCATTGTCGGTAAACTATTATTCTGGTCGATAAGAAAAATATATGTACAGATTTCATTCTTTTGCGACCATTCATTTGAAACGAAGCAGGTTTTGATTTTGCTACCTGCGCACACAAGTCTTCGACCACAAAATGGCTCACGTTAACTAGCCCGTCCTTCAGTGTCGCTCTCCAAAAAATTCGCCAACTTCACCAAATCGACTGCTAGCCTTGATCTCACTCTCCGTCTAATTCAAAGCTTGATACTCGTGTAGTTAAGCTATGACACTACTTTAGATTATAATTTCCCGTGATATCGGGTTATTAGTCAAGATATCATGGGAAATCGCATACCATATCGGGTAACTTCAATAAACCGATCTAGTAATTTTGATTTAAGTTGCACAACCCAATGAGCGTATATGGCGGCAATAAGGTTGCTTGAGATTACTCCGCACTTCAATGCGGGCCCACCCCCTCCATGGGCGTATATGGCGGTTGTGAGGTGCTTGCCCCGCTAAGGAAATAACGGTCCAGATTCGACCCCGCACCTATCTCATACTCCAGGGTATGACACCGTCTCTGGCAGTAAGCCAATAGTTTTATACCATGTTTGTTACATACTTCTGTCAATCCAATGCTGCGAGCTTGATCTCC
Organism: Pseudogymnoascus sp. BL549; assembly: GCA_001630585.1. Lineage (NCBI taxonomy): Eukaryota > Fungi > Ascomycota > Leotiomycetes > Thelebolales > Thelebolaceae > Pseudogymnoascus > Pseudogymnoascus sp. BL549. Next base: position 35,679 of record LNAR01002106.1, on the reverse strand, counting down.
TGCCCGACTTAATCAGCTGGTATATCTGGATTCGGCATGAAACCCGAATTTCAAATGCTGGGATCAGCCGATGTCGCCATGCATCCCTCTCATAATTCGGATCAGCAATCTGACTGGACCTCCGTCCAATCTAAGCCAAATGGCCAAGTGAAATAAACATAAATATAAAGAGCAGGCTATAGTCTCTATCCTGCGAAGCAAGCAAGATAACCAAAAGAACGGCGCATTAGCTCTAATCCAATCAACAATATCACTACGTCTGAGATGGCTACCACTAAGGCAGCTCCAACCTTCAACAAAGCTCTTTACTTTTCTCGAGAAGAATTCCAAGACCGACGAAATCATGCCTTAGAGCTCATGAAACGAGAGAAACTTCACGGGTTTTTAATAACCAAGCAAGAATCTCTATACTATTTCACTGGCTATGATACTTTTGGCTACGTCTTTTTCCAGGCCATGTATTTCCACAATGACGGTTCTATGCGGCTCATTACCCGTATTCCGGATCTCCGACAAGCACTTTACACATCCATATTGGAAGAGAAAGATATCCTCATTCGATCGGACGATGCTGGCAGCAACCCGGTATCCTTGGTTCCAAAGGTCTTAATGGAATATGGTATCAACTCACCATCAATGCGAGTCGGTTACGAACCGGATTCATGCTCTTTGACCCACCGATTAGGCAAGGCGCTGGAGGAAGCTGTCAGCGGACTTTGTACCTTGGTTGACCATAGCGATTTGTTTACCCGCGAACTACGAATCGTCAAATCTGAGGCTGAGAAGCAGAAGGTTCGAAAGGCAGCATATCTAGCTGATTTTGCACTCGTCCGAACGCTTAAGCTAGCCAAGCCTGGTGCTTACGAGGGTGATTTGTGGCGTGAAATTGTTGGCACCGTCTATGAAGGAGGCGGCGATGATCCAGCGAATGAAAACATCCTTGTCTCTGGCAACAAGGCTGTTCTTACTCGGTACTCTACCGGCAAAGACAAGATTGAGCGACAACTTACTCTCGAACATGCTGCTGCTTACAAACACTACCACGCATGTCTTATGCGAACAATCCCTATTGGCGGTATCACAAAGCTGGCCAGACGAATGCATGAGGTCAACGTTTTACAAATGGAAGCCTGTCTGAAGGCACTTAAACCCGGCCGAGAGATTGGCGACGTATTTGAGGCTTATGCTCGAGTTGCAGATGAGAATGGATTCAGAGACCAACGATTCAACTCCTGCGGATACAGCTTGGGTGCTACTTTCTCACCTACCTGGATGGATTTCCCTATGTTTGTGAGAGGCCAAAATGTTGTTGCAAAGGTAGGGATGATTTACTTTATCCATATCATCCTGATGGACAAGGCCACCGATACTGCTAGCTCTATTGGACAAACAGTGGAAGTAACTGAGGACGGCTGTGTTTCGCTGTCTAAGTTGCCATTCTGTCTTACTCGAAAGCAAACTATAGCTGCTTGGAAAAAGATCAAGAAAGAAGACTACGGGTTCACGGCCAATGAAGAGGATGACGGCGAAAACATTCAAGATGTCGAGCTTTCCGATGGCGAGGATGAAGATTACGAAGTTGAATATGATTTCAGTAACTACAAGCCCGCAGTTGCTCCGGGCAAGTTTACTTAAATGCCTGATGTTTTTGCGAGAAGAGTGGACGATGACTGAAATATCGTTGTTCGTCGAATATAATATGTGATTTGGAAAACTATGTTATGTTTTTCTTTTGATATTGTGTCTGCAACAACAGTGAATTCAAAGTTGTATGCCATGGCTTGTTTTGATTTAAACGTAAAGCTGCATATCATTAACACCATTCTAGCTATTAGTACCGCTTTATTGATATTTACAACAATTCAGATTTATATTTGTAATCTAACTATATTCATTCATCTTTGATGTGCTTCCATACCCACCGGGTTGAACTTTGGAAACATAGTCTGGCGGTAAGGTCTTGGTAATTTTGACCGCATCCGCGATGGCACCCTTGAGATTCTCAATTGCCTCATCACTAATTTGATGATGAAAAGCGATTCGCTCATCCATCAACTTGACATTCCATCTTTTGCATTGCTCCAACAATACCCCAATGTTGATATTCGATTTCTCAGCGTCAATAAAATAGAAATTCGTATCAACTGGGATTTGAGGCACAACACCTAATCCCTCTAGATCCTTGGCCAGTTTTTTCGTTTTTTCGTGGGTTTCCTTCATAGTTGGCCACACTTCTTTCAATGCCACCAAAGCGGCAGCTGTCAAAATGCCAGCTTGTCGAATACCACCACCTTGTTGCTTTCTCAACCATCTGCCCTGCGCGATGTTCTTTTTGGTACTGGCAAGAACCCCACCGATTGGAGCACCAAGTCCCTTAGAAACGCACATTGAAACACTGTCAAAATACTGACAGTAATCAGCTAAAGAATAGCCAGTGGCAGCAGAAGCATTCCACAATCGAGCTCCATCACAGTGAACCTTGATGGCATTGGCGTGTGCAAATTCGGAAATCTTTTTAATCTCTTCAATGGGAGTAATCACTCCTCCAATTGTGAGCTCGATGCTGATGACCCTCGTTGGAGCAGTGTGGATGTCGCTCCCCAAGATGACCCACTTTTTAACGTCGTCCGCAGTCATGTAGAGTCCATTTGCTGGATGGACTGGAGTCACCATAGCTTGAGACAACACTGCCAATCCTGATCCTTCCTCGGCATAAACATGGGCTCGATAATCGCTCAACACGGAGTGTGGAGGCTGGTTCAGATGAATTCGAACTCCAATTTGATTGCCCATTGTACCAGAAAGAACGAAAAGAGCATCTTCCATTCCGGTCAGTCGAGCGATTTCACTCTGAAATTCGGTCGTGGTGATGTCTTCTTCATATACATCGTCGCCAAACGTAGCATTCGCCATGGCCTGCAACATGGCTGGCGTTGGAGTGGTGAAAGTGTCACTCCGGAATTCATTGGCCGATCTGGATAACTCGACACTCGACATTTCTAGTTTTGTTGTTGGATAGATGAATATTCTGCAGAGGGATTTTCGTGAATTGTTTGATTTAAGTTGCTCGAGGGGTTAATGGGATCTATGGTTGCAGCGTGATGACCATGAACACTGATTTGGCGTTTGGGCGTAACTGGCGGGATTAAGATATCTGTCAAGGCGCCAATTTAGAGTGAACGCTACTGTGCGGCTTCGGCCATTTAGCCTCTACAGGAATATGTTGTTAAGTAATAACAACCACATGTATAAAGTATCGAAGTAGTAAAACTGTTGAAAGCCTTCCCCACAAGACCAAGACGCTGGATCGCAGGTCGTATCAACCTTGTTATCACCCATGCCTTATACCCCTCCGCTTGTCCGGTACCTAAATGTGCTGGAATAGTGGCCTAGTTACGATATTAAATACACTAGCCAAAAATAATTGTAGACTTAGCCAAAACAGGAAAATAGACTTACTTACCAAATGAGGTTAAATACTCCGCTTTTATCACCAGGACATTGATCACGCCTTATCGAATTCCATAACTGAACATATTTGCCTTCTGTCGACTATACTTATTTATTTTATTATATATACAACACCTCGCTCTCTGCCACCCGTTTTTTTCCCTCGTTGCCATATTCCACGCTGCATAGCACTTATTCACAGACCAGAGACCAGAGATACTTCGTGGGAAATAATAAGAACTTCCATGATGACTTCCCTCTCAGTTGAACTCTTTACACCAACTAGTGGCAAATATACCCAGCCTACCGGCTTGTAAGTAGTCTCAAATTATATCATGAAATGATGTTAGACAGGTTCTAACTGTTCAGGTTCATCAATAATGAATTTGTTAAAGGCGTTGACGGGAAAACGTTTGAGGTCATCAATCCTTCTACTGAAGAAGTAATCACCTCTGTCCACGAGGCTACAGAAAAAGACGTCGATATTGCCGTAGCAGCGGCACGCAATGCGTTCGAGGGGTCCTGGAGAAAGGTAACCCCAGAAGACAGGGGCAAGCTCCTGATCACTCTCTCTACTTTGGTTGAAAAGAACCATACTCTCTTGAGCTCCATTGAATCACTAGACAATGGAAAATCTATCGAAATGGCCAAAGGCGATATTACAGCCGTCGCCGACACCCTAAGGTACTATGGTGGTTGGGCGGATAAGGTTGAAGGCAAGGTGATTGACACCAACCCAGACACCTTCACCTACACGAGACAAGAGCCTGTAAGTCTATATTTCCCTCTGCAGCTCTCGTATAATGTATCTGACAGGATTTAGATTGGCGTCTGTGGTCAAATCATCCCATGGAACTTCCCATTACTTATGTTAGCATGGAAGCTTGGCCCTGCCCTCGCCACCGGCAACACTATTGTTCTGAAGACTGCAGAAAACACACCCCTTTCTGCTCTTGTTTTCGCGAATTTGATTAAAGAGGCTGGTTACGCACCTGGAGTCATTAATATTATCACTGGTTTCGGAAAGATTGCGGGTGCTGCGATCTCATCCCACATGGATATCGATAAGGTTGCCTTCACGGGCTCAACAGTTACCGGCCGCCAAGTTATGAAGGATGCTGCTTCATCCAACTTGAAGAAGGTTACACTTGAGCTTGGTGGAAAATCTCCAAATATTGTTTTCAATGACGCTAATATTGCAAACGCTATTTCTTGGATCAACTTTGGAAGTTTCTATAACCACGGACAAGACTGCTGCGCTGGCTCGCGCATTTATGTTCAATCTGGCATCTACGACAAGTTTATTGAACTATTCAAAGCACGCGCCCTTGTAAACAAGGTTGGCGATCCATTTGACGCTGACACTTTCCAAGGCCCACAAGTCTCCAAAGTACAATTCGATCGTATTATGGGTTATATCGAGGAAGGAAAGAAGGCTGGTGCCACGGTTGTGACCGGTGGTGAGCGTCATGGTGACAAGGGATATTTTATCCAGCCAACTATCTTCTCTGATGTCACTGAGGACATGAAGATAGTGAAAGAAGAAATCTTCGGCCCCGTTTGCACTATTTCTAAGTTTGAGACCGAAGAGGAGGTGCTGAAGGCTGCCAACGACACTGCTTTTGGATTAGCCTCGGGCGTCCATACTACCAATCTGAACACCGCAATCCGTGTTTCTAATGCTATCCGCGCCGGTACTGTCTGGGTTAACCAATATACCATCACGCACCACCAGATCCCCTTTGGCGGATACAAGCAGTCTGGAATTGGCAGAGAACTGGGCGGGGCCGGGCTGGAAGGCTACACAGAAACCAAGACGGTGTCTATCCGTTTGGGTGATGCTCTATTTGGTTAAGTTAAAACTAGTCATTGTGCCATGGAACAGATGCTTGCCCCGAAGTACATCAAATTTCATGTTTCTCAAATAGAAATGTATCATCGCGAAATCAACTTGGAAATCGAAACCACTCAAAACATACTCGTCCCTGCTAGTTTTTGAACGTTTGCTACATCGAGACCAACCTGCTAAATGTATTGTTGTGCATTTTGGAACTAATCATGGTAGCATGGAGGTAAATTTTCTGATACCGTTCCCGATGTGTGCGGGAATACATCACCAGTTCGTGCTGGGTCCTGTCGGAGAATGCATTGACGAAAGTAGAAATTGACCACGTCGAGATTTCAGTAGTAAATCCCCTCTCCCACCCTGATTTTACATACTGAATACTGTACGTTCTGTGGATATTATCTGGTTCGGATGTATTATTCGGCGGACCCTTTACTGGAAAATCTCCAGACTCGAGATGTGGGAGATTCCAGATCTCCACAAGTGGGCCGTTTGGAGTAAAGACTAGCCGTACTATAGTAGTAGATACATTAAAAGAAAATAAATGCAGACAGAGGCCATAAAATATGAAGCGGGTGGCTAGCCCTTTATACCATTTTCTTAGTTCAGCCGCACTCATCTTTCTCACCCACCTAGCTCACCTTACTCACCCTACTTACCCTGCTCACCTTACTCATCTTACTCAGCATGCTCACCCACTCACTCATGAGCTTCCACCGTCGCGATACAACGCCTTACGAAAAATGGGCCGAGATGGTCGCGATCACAAAATAAGGGTAAGGGCGGCGAGGCCCACCCACTGGGCCAGATGGCACCAATTTAACTATTAGCCAGAGGATTGCTTGCAATACACTTGCTTTTTACTCTCAATTGTGCTAATAGGTATAGCGTATAATCTGTACCCCTTGCTGCCTTAAGGGCGATCTTGGGGTGAAGCAAGGATGAACAGGGTGAACCAAGAACCTAAAACATAATCGATATCAACTTCATTCACAATAAGAACTGAGGAATATCAACCACTGAAGAAACAATGAGCTCTATAACGGACTAACGACAACGTCTCCCTTAAGCCTGCATAGAAGCGACTGATGTCTCCCCCTCACGTACAATACGTCATAACATTTACGTGGTCGTATTAGTTTACTTACGCGTGGTGGCAGCTTGCAGCAGAAAACTGAGGTGTGTGGTCAATAGCTGGTGACACACTCACTTTTCTGTACACTTTTATATTTATAGAATCTAGTTTCTGTTTGTAACTTGTTGCTGTTATAAAGCTCCTTTAGGGAAACCATACTTCAGATTCTTGCGGTTGCAACCCCATCAAAATCATCTATTACCATGGAAATAGCTTTCTTCAGTATCTTCACGATCGCCTTGATTTCTGAAGCTGTGACGATATAAGGCGGAGCGATGATAATAAAATCCATATCGTACAGTCCCGTTTTACCAAGCGTGCCCAAAATGTCTAGCCCAAGCTGTCCAGCTACATCGACGATGCGATTAGAGATGTTATCCTTCGCAGGGAACGCCGTCTTTGTTGCGGGATCCAAGATGAATTCGACGGCCCAGAACAGCCCTCTACCGCGTATATTGCCAATGTGAGGAAGCTGAGAAATTTCTTGATGAAGCTCCGCTTCTAGCAGTTGCCCCATGGCCTTCACATTATCTAGAATATTGTCTCGTTTGATAATCTTCTGAACGGCCAGCGCAGCTGCACATGCAGTTGGGTGTGCTTGGAAAGTATGACCATGAGCCAAAGTACCAGTTCCCCTTGCAAGGGCGTCAAATATCTTCTGGTTCAGGAGAACGCCAGAGAGAGGCACAAACCCTCCGCCGAGTGCCTTGCCAATTGTTTGAATATCGGGGGACATGCCCTCCTGTTCCCATGCATGCATGGTCCCTGTCTTGCCCATGCCGCACATGATCTCCGTTTTGTCAGTTTCTTTCGATATACAGCAGGTATTTTTTGAAACTCACCTCGTCTAAGATTAATAAGACATCATACTTGTTACACACCTCGCGAATTGCTTTGAAATACCCGGGTACGGCAGGTAAGCAGCCAAGCGTCGTTCCACTGACAGTTTCCGCAATGAAAGCAGCAACTGTATTCGGCCCAAGCCTCAAAATCTCGTCTTCTAGCTGCTTCTTTAATCTAGCAACATACTGCTCATCACTTTCTCCACGAAGTTTTGCCCGGTAGCCGTAACATGGATCGACAAAGGTGACATTGCGTGCCATCCATGGCTGGTAAAACGCTCGACGAGACTCATGTCCAGAAACGCTAAGTGCGCCTAATGTGTTTCCGTGATAGCTCTGCTTCCTAGCAATAAAATTGACTCGTTTCTTCTCTCCGCGTTCGCACCAATACTGAGTTGCCAGTTTCAAAGCAGCATCAGTGGCTTCACTTCCAGAGTTGACAAAGATTGCCTTCACCAATCCTCCAGGTGAGTTGCCGAGGATCTCTGAAGCTAGCTCCTCTGTCACATTACATGTATATTTGCTCCCGGAGTAAACATATCCGATTTCGTCAAGCTGTTTGACGATTGCCGCCGTTACTTCTGGCTGGCTGTGTCCTAAGATTGAGACTGAAGGGCCGGATGAAGCATCGATGACAACCTTTCCCGAATCTAGCACGAACGAAATGCCTGAGCCAGAAGCGATCATGCGAGGCCTCGAGGCCATATTTCGATGGAGTATGTGAGAGTCGGAAACAAAAGAATTGATAGTCATTTTGGCGTAGGAACGATAGTAGGACCGCAGTTGGATTGAACAGGGCGGAGAGAAGGATAATTCGACAAAGTCAGACGTATGAACTGTGTATCGGCATGCGTAGTGAGGGGCTTATCAGTATCTTATTGTTTACGGGGGTTTATGATATCTACCACTAGCATACATTGCGTGACCGTAGCCACCCGCCATCCCCATGTTCTTTTGCATGGCTTAAATGTGCCTGGCCCTTAAAGCGCACAAAAATTTCTAAGGGGATAAGATCGAATCTACCAGGCCACGGTTCGCGAGATTCGAGCTTTGGTGAAAGGGGTGGTGGGCGCTTATGGCGCCGAGCGGCACTGGCGCTGGGAAGAGTATCTGCACTTAGTGGGGAATTTAACATGGATCTCGAAGTGGAGCGAAACAGAGGGCGAACAAGTCGCTGCTGGTCAAACTAGCGTACCGCCACACCCGCCAGTCATTTCTTCGTACGAAAAACATCATTTCGGAGCGAGGTGATCAGTGGGCAGTCGCTCTTGATATTACTAGTGTTGTCAATTAAGTCTAGAAAGCTTTCGATACAATTTATTGAGGAGATCCTCACATCTTTGTCAGCCAAATACCACACGGGCTGCGGTATAAAATTCTATGACAAGGACATGATTATGACAACACTATATATAAGGAACCTGTAACTTCCTTCTCCCTCCATCTCTTCAGCTTACTTTTGCCCAGCGACTCTCAGTACAGTCAATTTTTCCTTCGTGACGATGTCCCCCACACAAGCTACAAAGCCAGACACAAATCCTCAGGCATATCGAGGGCCACCATTGCCCAACACCCTCGATGATTTGGTAGTGCCTAATGTCCTAAATCACGACATCGATGAACGGCTATGGGTCCCTCAGTCGGACAAGGTGTGGTTCAGACCTCTCCTCCTCTCAGCAAGTCAAGGCTTTTTCGTCAATCTACTCAGGGTTCGCAAATCCGGCATCCTATCCCGGCATCGTCACGCCGGGCCCGTTCATGCGACGGTCTTAAAGGGCAGATGGCATTATCTTGAGCATCCGTGGTGGGCCGAGCAGGGAAGCTATGCGTTTGAGCCACCAGGAGATATCCATACGTTGGAGGTGCCTGAGGGGGTGGACGAAATGATCACGATGTTTCATGTCACTGGGGCCTATATCTACGTGGATGTGGATGGGAATCCAGTAGGAGTTGAAGACGTTTTTAGCAAGATTCAAAAGGCAAGGGAACATTATGAGAAAGTTGGACTGGGGAAGGATTTTGTCGACCAATTTATTAGGTAGATGCATGAGCTATGTCCCCGTCAAATGGGGAGTTAAAATATATTGAAGCTTCCAGTGTAATTGACAACCGTAATTGAATTAATTTCAAGAAATCATATCTATGAGCATTATCACGAAATCATTTTTCGTGATTGTATTAGCAAGCCCCCATACCCTAACCCCCCGAAGGTGTCTTTATTATTTAATGTTTTCCAAAGAAGTAAAAATTATTCAAAATATTTAACGAGTTTATTTTTACTTTAAAATTGAGTTGATGCACCCATGGCCTGGGAAATGGGGATTTTTGATGCAGCTACCCCGGATTCCGGACAAACCCCGACGCTCGGGCCATTGTCTTGGATGTACGATAAGGATTGGGTGGGACTCCAACAACCATCACCAACATCCATCTCACGACATGGCGGGCATTTCTGAATCTCGCATGGCACATGCTGCGCCCCAGCTTCGGAATCAGGAAGCGATGCAGGGTTCCCGTAAGCGCAACAGGACTGGTTGCTTGACATGTCGCCAGAGGTAATGGATTCGGCCGAACGGGTCGTGGTACCTTGCTAACTCGTCGGACATGTAGAAAGAAACGATGTGACGGCGTACGAGAGACATGCGGCCATTGTCGCCGTCTTAATCTCGTCTGCCATTGGCAAACCCCTCAAGATATCATTACGAAACCTCGAGACAGATCGTTCTCGCCGACCGAACTCTATCAGCTTGACGAGGCACTGCCCGCCTTGCCGCTCCCCATTCTCCCCAACTCAACCAATTTCCTCGAGAGCGAATATTCTCAGCCATCGCAACGATCAGCTAGTCGAAAACTTGCTCTGCGATACTATATTCAGACCTTCACACCGATGTTGACAACGAATTTAGAAAATAACGGGTTTCTATCAGGTCCGTCATATCCTCCACAACTTAACTTGTTTAGAGCATTGTTGACGGCATGATACAGTTCTTTTACCTATGGCTATTGAAGATAACCATCTCCTTGATATGCTGATTGCCTGGTCATCGTCTCATCTTTCCCTCTGCGAGGACGAACATCGCGCGAAGGCACTCGAACACCGATCCACAGCTCTGAATTCCTTCGCGTCCTCTCTCTCCGACACACATCGCTCCCCCGCACTACACTTGGCTGGATGCCTGGTTTTTTGCTCCATGTCGGCTATTCTGGGCGACACAACAGGATGGCATCACCATCTGCTCGGCGCTGTGCAGATCATACATAATGCTGGAACATCCTCCCCTGGTCGAGACGGCGTGTCCGTCATGTCAAGTTCATATGAAGGTCGATGGCTTTTACGGAACTTTGCATATCATGATATCCTCATGAGTATCACGCTCGACCGCGAGCCCCTCATCCCCGGAAAATACTGGATACCTGAACCAAGGGCACCGATTGACTCGTATTTCGGATTGGCATCCGAACCTATGGCCATGCTATCCAAGATAAGCTCTCTCAATGGAGAGGTGCGTAGAAGTGCGAGTGCTTCACGCTCATCGAATTCACCTGACGCAACAAGCCCCGACGTTTCAACGCTCAAAGACTTGGACTTCTCCGCTCTCGCCCGCAGCATCGAAGCACAACTCCAGGAATGGAAGTGCGCCGAATCCACCGATGTGTGTCTAGTAAGCCTGGGAGAAGCATATCGTAGTGCAGCATTGATATATCTCTATCGCGTTATTCGACGACACATTCCAGACACTCGTACGCAAGTAGACAAGAAAATCGCCAGTCAAGCCAGTGCTGTCGTCCAGCAGGTGGGGAATATGCCTATGGGATGCCTCCCGGAATGCACCTCATTGTTTCCTCTCTTTATGGCTGGTGGGGAAACAACATCTAGAAAAGAGATGATTTTCATCCGCGAAAGGCTGCAGCACCTCGTCACTTATCGGCATTTCCAGAACGCCGCTTCTGCTTTGTCAATTCTTGAAGAGCTATGGCTGCAACATACTAATTTCTCAGGATTAGTTGCTGGTGAGCCATTGGACTGGATAGATGTCCTAAGCAGACGGGGTTGGAAGCTGGCTTTGTCTTGATCAACAGTGTTAGCTGACAACACTTTAACTGCTTGGGCATATGGGCTCACACACGTCAACTACTTGGGAAAGTGGGCTCGTCTGCGAACGCCGCCATCCTTTCAAGGGCGCTTGTTCGGCCGAGCAAATTTTACTAGCCGGCACTTAGTTGACTCTTTTTGAGACTCTACAACCATTCGACTGCCGACCTCAGTTTCCCCCTGCCACCCGTTAACGAGGTGCAGGTAGCAAAGGAGGCATACTGTTAGGAGATGCCCGCCACAGTCGGACGAAGGACAAGGGCCACAACAACACCAAGCCAGTGCCTTATTGACGTACAAGACAAGAGCAAAGCACGGCAGGGCAGACACCCCAGAGAGACCAGTCAAGAAAGGGCTACGTATTTTTTCTGAACCCGCTTAAAAATCGCCACGAAGCTCTTGACTGACGCAGGGCGATTAAGACTGTGTGATAGTACAGTTCTGAATATCTGCCGATGGGGAAGTCGCGTAACTGTACCGCGGCGTTCCGCCACGTGCCAGGTGTGAATTATGCAGTTCGTCGTTTCCGGCGCAGCAGTTATATAAATCAGCAGCGTTGTATGGGAGTCATTGGATTTCTAGACCCTAGAACGCATAAGTGCTATGTATTGTAAATAAAGCTCTGCTTTTACTTTACTCTGCTAGTATAATAAAATGCAGACTTGAGAGTACATAAATGGTGTGATGAGACAAGTGAGTTAGCTATAAAATTGAAGATTCTATCCTGTTCTAAATAATAGTAAACAAATTTTCTAGTTTCTTCCTTGAAATCTTAACCATACTAAGTCGCATGTCCCCCTCCTATTCTAAAAGCACTGCACAAGCCTCATATGCTGCCAGAGTTACGCTCTGACCAGCAAAATTATCCAATGTCTTGCCATTGTTGCTCAAAACCACCTTTTTAGCACTCCCAACTTCACTATTCAAGGTCCACGATATCTCATCAGCCGAGAAATTACACAATACCAGGATAGTAGTTCCGTTCTCTGCTTTCCTTGTATAAGCTAGCAGCTTCTCATCCTTTTCATCTAACATCTCAAAGTTGCCGTATATCAGAGTGTCTTTATACTCTTTACGAGCTGCAAGGACTGCTCTCCAGTAGCTGAAGGGAGAAGAAGGGTCGTCTATCTGCGACGCTGCATTGATGGATTTGGTATTAGGGTTCACCTTCATCCAAGTGGGGTTGGAAGAAGAGCTGAATCCGCCAGATTTGGCGTCAGAGGTCCATTGCATGGGTGTGCGTGCATTGTCTCTGGATTTCTTTTGGTACTCTTCTTTTGCGACGGCAAAGGACTTTTCATCTGTTGTTTGAGTCTTCAGCCATTCCTGGTGATTTAGGCAACTGATATCCTTATACTCATCCAAGGGCCAGTCCTTTGGGACGTTGGTCATCCCTAGTTCCTGCCCCTCGTAGATGAATACTGTGCCGGCTTGGAAAGCTATGAACGTTGCTAGCATCTTAGAGCTTTGTGTGGAATACTTCGGGGAATCAGACGCGAATCTGCTTATTGAGCGTGGTTGATCGTGATTCTCGAGATATAACGCATTCCACCCGCCATTGTCGTACATGAATTTCTGCCATTTAGCCACAGGGGCTTTCAGATCTGTTAATTTCCAATCGCCAGGAGAATATTTATCGTCGGGGCCTTTGTCAAGGCACATGAAGTCAAAATGGAATATCATGTTCAGCTCGTTTCGGTCGTGGCGCACTGCTTTGATGACTTCGTTCGGGTCCTGAACTGAGGGCATTTCGCCCACACTAAATGCGTTGTGCTCGTTCAGTATGCCCCCGATATCTTGGAGATACTCGTGAAGACGCGGCCCAGCACAGTAGAACTCGGTCCCGAGGACTCCATCTGGGGGTGCCGAGCTATCAGGAAAATCTTGGGGTTTGCTGATATAGTTGATAACATCGAGTCGGAACCCGTCGATGCCACGGGATAGCCAGAATCGCATAATTTCGTACACAGCATCACGAACCGGTGCATGCTCCCAGTTAAGATCCGGCTGCTCCTTAGCAAATAAATGAAGATAGTACTCGTCCGATGCTTCGTCATACTCCCATGCGCTCCCTAGAATCTGTCAGTTACTCTACTAGATTAAAGTGAATATAGCAAGGTAACGGTTTCAAAATAGTCAACTCACCCTCAAAATGAGAAATCCAATTATTGGGAGGTTGTCTCTTTCCATCCTGGTCATACTTGGGTTTCCGCCAGATATAATAGTCTCGATATGGATTGTCCTTCCCACTCTTCGATTGTTTAAACCATTCATGCTGATCACTCGTATGGTTGACCACCAAATCAAGTAATAGCTTTATTCCACCTTGGTGTAACCCGTTCATTAACGTATCTACATCCTCGATTGTGCCATACTGAGGGTCGATGGTTTTGTAGTCTGAGATATCGTATCCCATGTCGATTTGCGGAGAGGCAAAAATGGGGCATAGCCAAACGACATCTACGCCCAATGTCTTAATGTAATCCATTTTGGAAATTATTCCAGGAAGGTCGCCCACTCCATTACCTGTACTGTCACAGAAGGAGGCAGGATAGATTTGATAGACTGATGCCTCTTTCCACCATGCTCTCGGCTGGGCATCACTGCGAGCATCGGTTTCTTGGGCGCTTGTAATTTTGGAAGTCATATTGTTTGGTGCATCGGATGGTAAGAGCATAGAGGTAGAATGGATATATGAGTGAGCTTAGAAACCTTTAAATAGTAGTTGGCTGTCGTTTAAGTCACATGCGGGCATCTGCTGTTCGGAGTAGGACTTTCGTGAGATCCACGGAATTCGTAAGATAAAATGTAATTTATTTGTTTTTTCTCTAACCAGCTGGAACTTTCTCGGATAATTTTTCTAGCGCGCCCTTAAAGCCATCCTTTAGTATTGAGATAAACCGGAGGGTATTTATTAATGTCCCGTGATATTATTTAATGCAACGTTTGCTATCATATCACCGCTGGGGGCGCCGTAACCGCCGTTGTTGGTCACAATCGCGTGTTACTAGTAGACAATGGCCCTTGCCAATGGCCCTTGCTGGACCCTTATCTGGAGCGGGGATCCATGATTACAAATTCCTAGTGGGCGATTTAGCCCCACAACAAACTGGTGGCTCTTAGCTTTACTGTCTTATGGCTAACGCCATCCGCTGTATTGGCTATTATCGCCTATAAACGATTGGCTATTAAATGTCGAATTAAATGATTAGCTGGCTTCTCATAACGATAACACCCCGGCATAACTCCAAATTTCCATGCCCGCCGGCGCCTACGGCGCCGTTTAAGTTTACTAGTCTAGTTTAACGCTCGGTGATGACTTTGAAGGCAAAGTTCGCTATCGAAATACCGCTGTGACCGCTGCAACCGCCACTGCCGCTTTCGTATCGGATAGTACTGAAGCGGGGAACCTGGCAAATGGAACTCAGGGGGCTTTTACCCCGCGATGTTACATAATCATTGACTCCACAAAACGGCAGATCACCAGGTTCGAGACAGTCCAATGGCCGCAGCAATCTCCGCTAGGGTACCGAATTCCACCTCTAGCTCCTTAATCCCTGCCGCACAGATTCCCAGTGGTATCGTATCCTGGCGACGGAGCCGACGAGGTGGGCCTGTCTTACTATACGCAAGGCAGAGCCTCGTGTCGCACTCTATCCTGTAGCGTGGGATTGTGATAAAGTCGTCCTCGCCCCGCCAAAAATAGCTTCCTCCAACTCAACATCTTTCTTTGCTTTATTGCTGCTTGTCATCCTATCGTCGTCCTTCACTTTCTTCCAAATAATCATGTCATCCATTTTACCAAACAGGCCTGCGTCTTCTACTGCTGCAGACGCCCCAATGAAGAATGGCGTCCATCCTATAGAGCCAGAAGCTTCTGAAAGCAGTGGTGATGAGGGTGGCCGTGCACTTCAGGTGGAACGACATGATTATGTTGATTTGGCACCGACGAAAAGAGCACGAGCATATCCAATGGAAGGCTTTGACGATATCTACACCGACATTGTCGACTACATCGTGCGATGCACCCATTTGATCTGGGATGAGCGGGATATCGGTCTAATTTACTCGCATTACACCCATAACTGTGTCTTGTATGGCACGATGGGCACCATTTATGACCGCGAGTCAATTGTGAGGGATACGATTCAGCGACTGGTGTCCTTCCCTGAACGTCGTGGCATGGCAACCCAGGTGCTGTGGAATGGTGATGACAAGAAGGGCTTCTACACTTCACATCTTGTGACTGGTAGTGGTACGCATACGCAGAATGGGCATCTTGGTCCCGCCACTGGAAGGACATTCGTCTCTCGCACCATTGCCGACTGCATGATATATCGGAATCGCATTTATCGCGAATGGGTAGTCGCCGATAATATGGCGATTATCAAGCAACTCGGCCTCAATCCCCACAAGTTCGCTGAAGAAGCCGCCAAAGCACTTTTTGATAAAAGCGTCAAGAACATTGATATTGGCGAGAATCGTCGAATCCTTGGCCAGCAAACCCCCGAAGACGAGGCAGACACTTCAATTGCTAGTAACGAGATCGAAAGGAAAACTCTGATCTGGATCCATGATGTTTTCAATCGTCGTATGTTCGGAGGCATCAAAAAAGTCTACGCTGCAAATGCCCAGTACCACGGTCCTAACATGGTCGAGCTCTATGGCGCTGCATCTGTCTTACACCAGCACCTCGCACTCATTGGCTCCATCCCGGACGCCGCGTATATGCCACAGCATATTTGCTCCAATCCTTGTGACGAAGGCGGTGTTAAGGTTGCCGTCCGATGGATTATAGAGGGTCATCACTTGGGCTATGGTATTCTGTCTGAGCTGGGGAAGCCTTCAGGTATACGACTACAGGTCATGGGCATGACGCATTATCACTACAAGAACGGCTTTATTGTCGACGAATGGACTGTGTATGATGAGCTGTCTTTGCTCACACAGGTTAAGTTGAGCAAGATGTACGAAGGTGGGAAGGAAAAATGAGAAAAGAATTACTTCAACCATGTGTATATAGTTTAGCTATTAGCATTCAGTTATATTTGGTTGAAGCATTAGGTTTGCCAGGTCGTATTTTAGAGTATATTAGGCACATAGAAACAAGCTCTCAAAACTATCATTATCTGTCAAATGGCAAATGGAATTAAAAAGTAGTAAAAGACGCGCATCAAATTTCAGTGGTTTACTATACCAGATACTTTGTCCTCTTTGGTTGTCACTTTGAAGTCTTAACATACTAAAGTATAACAAGTAATCTGCCGAAACCCTTTCAATGTAACATATATTATTACGAATAGGACAACTAGTGGCTTACATCTCTTGCTGAATGTTTTGCTGACTGGAGTATATATGGTTGTTGTAACCCTTTGTTAAAATGCGTACATATCAATCATGATTTACCACCCGCCCATAAGGCCAATCGCTTGCAGTCATATCTTCGCGAATTTTATAATAATCCTCTGCGTCTCCTATTTCATCCATATCAAGATCAAATATCTTTACTGCCTCCCCCGCCCCCAGTGGAGTCTCAACCGATCCTGAAAACGGCATCACCACCTGCGATTGCCCTAGATTTTTTT
Source organism: Pseudogymnoascus sp. BL549 (assembly GCA_001630585.1). Classification (NCBI taxonomy): domain Eukaryota; kingdom Fungi; phylum Ascomycota; class Leotiomycetes; order Thelebolales; family Thelebolaceae; genus Pseudogymnoascus; species Pseudogymnoascus sp. BL549. The sequence goes on along the minus strand of LNAR01002106.1, from coordinate 18,728 downwards.
CATTCGCTGTGTCGCCAACATTGGTAAATACCACTGCGATGGAATTCTCAAACGCGCGAGCATTCAATAAACTCTGCAGCATCTGTTTCTCAAACCCTTGGTTTCTCTTCAGGCCCGCTGGAGCACTGCCAAGGCCAGGCCACAATGCGGGTATGACTATGATTTTTGCTCCTTGTGCAACGAGGGACCGGAATGCTTCTGGGATTGCTAAGTCCCAGCAGAGCAGCAAACCAACTGGGCCTAGAGGAGTGGCAATAACTTGATGAGGTGAACCTGTAGGTGCAACGGCTGACAGGTAAGCACGCTCGCCGGACCAGAGGTTGGCTTTTTGGTAGGAGCCTAGGATTTTACCAGTAGTGGAGATGAAGTAGGCGATGTTGACGAATTGGGGACACGTGGAAGAGGTTGCAGTACAGGAAGAACATGAGCTGGTGCAGCTGGGAGATGGGTGCGCTTCCACAATCGAGCCCGGCACGATGTTGATTTGAAGCTCTGTGGCAAGGGCACAGTATGATTCGATGTAGGTTTTATAATTAGATGCGCATAAAGCGAAGCTTGGGTCTTCAGGCGTCCAGCCTGTAAGGTGGTATCTAAATTTCTCAGTATAGGTATAGTTGAAAAACTGAGAGAAACTTGCTCTGGTAGGACCGCCAGAACTGCCCCTTTGGATGCAGCTTCGCGGATCAAGCTGCAGGCATGTCGGTGGTTGTTCTCTACATTATTAAGCTGTAATTGATCAGAGAGTATGCTGCTTGAAAATGGTGGTAATAACTACCTTGGGATGAAGCTGGATAACGGCCACCTTGTGAATTGTCATTTTCTGTACGTGTTGGGAATGAGAGAAGAGTCCGGGAGATGGAAATAACTGTCACGGTATTAGTCTCGCAAAGGTGGTCGGAAATGAAGTACATTTACGTTTAGCACTGAGGTCTAGGCTTTGAGCTAGTTTCTAATAAGACAAGGTGCGGGGATGTTGATAATGTTGACTCTGGGCGCTAAGGGCGCTTCCAGCGGTGTACTTCATAGTGGGTATTTAGTGCTGACAGGGTGCTTAGCGTGCGAGACAGGCCGCCCCAATCGGAGACACCGCGTACCCGGGAAGATTAGTGGTTCCTATTTCTTGCCGTCCTTTCTGTGCTATACAGTACTCACTCGGAAACAAAAATTGAGACTTATCCTTATCTATTCGACCTTCTACAATGCGGAGTAGGATGGGCACCCCTCATTTTTGTATTTATGAACACTAATCCCCAACCTCTCACTGGACATATCCTCTATTAATTGGACATCCTCCACAGACTTCAGAGTCCCACTTAAATCATTGCTTAATTCCCTACAGTGTCCTACGACAATGAACATTTCGGACAAGATGGCACTCCATGATGATACAGATGGCTCAGACAAGGCGACCACGGCCAATATTACGGATCTCAAGGTCGAAGTGGCGGCCGAGGAGCATGGCCACTTGTCGGTGGGAGACATGTTAAGAGGCACTGCTGTCCACGACATGACACCATTTGAACGCAAGGCGGCCTTAATCAATGCGTGAGTCATCAGATTTATTCCTGCGTATTACATTTCTCTAACCAGTCTGCTTAGCGAAATCGACAAGTTTGGCTTTGGCAAGTACCAATGGTGCATCTGGATGCTATGCGGGTTTGGTTTCTTCCTCGATCTAGCCTGGTCGCAGGGGGTTGGTCTACTCGCCACGGCAGTATAGTAAGTTGAATTATACTATGCGTGTAGACTTTCTTACTCAAACATTGCAGTCAAGAGATGGGAGTTCCCCCGGAGAGGCAAGGGCTAATCTTCACGTGCGCTAACGCCGGTCTTGCGTGAGTATTCTCATCCATATTCCCTCCCGTGTCCCGGTTCTCAGGTTAACACTTATGTAGAACCGGCGCTTTCTCCTTCGGTATAGTTTCTGATATCTTCGGCCGTAAATGGGCCTTCAACTTGTCGTGCCTCATCACCACTGTCTTTGGGATGCTTCTGGTACGTTGGTTTTGACGTCTTTCTATTCTATAGTCACCCTTATATAGTTGCTTACAATCTCAGGCTGCGAGCGTGAATAATTACGGCGCGATATGCGGAATCTACTTCCTCGCGAGCATTGGTCTTGGTGGAAATATTCCCATCGACGCCACGATTGCTCTCGAGTTCTTGCCTCAGAACCGCCGCGCTCTTGTGTCCTTACTGAGCATGTGGCAACCAATTGGAATTGTGGTAGGGTCCGCCGTTGCCTATGGCACTGCTGCTAAGTACCGTTGCGACATCACTCTACCAGCTTGTAGCGCCGTGGCCGACGGCGAGGCTTGCTGCTCAGTCTCGAGCAACATGGGTTGGAGATATGAAGTGATCGTAATCGGCTCCATTACCTTTGTTATCTTCTTTGCCCGTTACTTTATATTCAAATTTCACGAGTCCCCCAAGTTCCTACTAGCTAGAGGTCGAGAGCAAGAGGCTATTGATGTCCTTCACAAGATCGCCGAGTTCAACGGCGCCCCTGCCCCCGAGTTGACCGTCGAGGACTTTCGTGAGATCGATCGCGCTACTGGTGTTGAGTGGAACAATCAAGCTGGAACTGAAGGTGCCAAGGGTATTATCTTAGGCGTCTTTAAGAGTCTTAGCTTCCTCAGTGGCATCTTCTTGAACAAGCTAGAGTGCTTGACCTTTCTCATCCTCAGTCTGGCTTTCATGGTAAGTCACTCACCACGATGGTTATCTCAAGCTGACCATATTAGGGTGATTACTGGTCCTTCAACTTAGCCGGCGCCTTCCTCCCAATAGTTCTGCTTCGAAACAATGTAGACAGTGGTCAGGGTACCGTCACAGACACGTACCGCCAGTACATCTATATCTACCTACCTGGAGTCATCGGAGCAATCGTTGCCTTATTTTCTGTTCAGCTACCTTTATTAGGTCGAAAATGGTCTCTTGTTATCTCTGCCGCCCTGCAAGGCTTGTCAATGGCTATGTATACACAGGTGGACAATACCGCTGGTTACGTTGGCCTCAATGCCCTGGAATACATTATGCAAACAGTGAGATAATCCAGAAACGAAAATCACACTATGGGTGAGCTGACAAGTTACTAGTATTTCAATGCAGTGCTATACGCATCTACGCCTGAGTTGTTTAATACGGCCTATCGTGCGAGCGCCTGTGGTATGCTTTCATCTTTAGGCCGTATCGCTGGTATAGTTGCTCCCTTTGCCGGTCAAAAGTTCCTAGTAGAGGGAACGGCTGGTATTCTCTGGCTTGGTGCTGGTGGTATCTGGGTTTCGTGTTTCGTACTTTGCTTTCTTCCTGTCGAGATGAGGAATAGGCAGATGTTCTAAGAGACAGGACGTAGTAGCATTTAGATTTAAGGGTACTAAATGAAGTTTTATCACATCCTAAGAGTTGCTTTTGAATGAATGTGTGAAATGATATTGGGAACAATAACTTGGGAAAAGAAACGACCAGTGGAGAAAAATCCGACAGGTATGGTTATGCACTATTGCAGGGAGTGGATAAGTCGGTGACCTCATATGATTTGCAGTTCAGCTACTGTCAAATGAAGCCAGCGCATACAAGAAGCCTTCACTGCAGGGCAGCAATATTATTGTAGATCAATACAGAATATGCTAAGCTCCCCGGAGGCTGTGGCCGATCTGGGGTAAATCCATCACGCTATTTAAAAGCATGAACAAAGTTGCGATAGATGTGATAGGAGGGGATCAACTTCGTAATATACGTACTAACGAGCTCACTGCACAGACAACTACAGCAACGGATTGTTCCGGCTTATGGCCGGATTATTGCACCTGTGGTAACCCTAAGCTGGGATCTAATAAGATGTTAATTGAGAAGGATCATACAAATGGGACTACGGCATTTTCTTGCATATACTTTATGGCCTAATACTTCAATCAGAAGCTTCTATACTATGTACCTAGTTTTATTCTAATGGCCATGTCAGAGTTGAACGTACTCCCAACAAATCCAAAAGTCATAATCGTCGACACCACACCTCGCCTAGCCCTGTGTCTTTTATCCCAATTTCAAGCTCACCCTCGCTCACCCTGCTCACCTAGGTACCAGATTATCTATAGCCACCTCAAGTCGCAGTGAATCGCGTTCATTACATTGGAATACAAGACTTCCTTTGTACGTGCTAACGTGGCTGGCTGCTAACAGGTATCTGACGGAGACAACCGGATTATCATAAGGCATTAAAGACTTAACGGCAGTGACGCTTACCTGCTAGTCCAAATGGCACTATCCTGAGTATTATTCCACTTCAAGCTTGAGATCGGTGGATTAGTAGTTGAGTAGGTGACCATCAGCGAATACCCACTGTTGTATGTTTTTTAGGGGTACGGATGGGACCCTATATTACAATTTAGGTTATGTACAGATAGATAGACTATATTGCGGACACATTTATACACATCACGTAACTGAAAATTTCTCTTGGGTGCATGTCGAGGCATGTGTGACCAACGAAACTTGAAAAATCTAATCTATATACCGTAAACCAAACTGTGTGCGTTCACAAAGCTAACCCTCATGTACAAAAATAACAAGTCTGAACAGCGAGTCTAGTAACTCCGGTAAAAATGGGCATGAAAACAACGAAAGGACCAACGAGGCAAGAGAAACGACATCAGCCAGCTGATGGAAAACTCTCAGCCCGCCCCCCCCAAACCAATTTTATCCGTCTCTTAGACTCCTCTCAACCACGTTCTACAACGCCCTCAAAACCTCTCCTAACCTCTCAACAAGCTTCTCCCCCTGCTCAAGCCCAAGCACACCCTCCGGCGCAAACAGACCAACATCTACTCCCCTCCCTCCATCCACAAGACGGAGCTCAACATCGACCGAAGACTGATAACAAGTTAGCACTCCCGTAAAACCAAGTTCAGGTCCATCAGAACTTACCAAATACGTTTCTCTCAACTCTTCCTTCTTCGCAAACGAAGCGAGTAGATCTTGCTTGGGGACGACATCTATAACCTCCGCTCTGGGTCGGAGCATATCCACCTCGCTGAGACTCTCCGCAAATAACTCGCTTGCTTTTTTGCCATCAGAGGAGGAAGAGGTGTTCTTAAGCACATTAACAAACACCCCAACCCTCGTCCCCGTCCACTTCCACACATCCGCCAAACTCGTTCCAACATTCTGCACCTCGCTCAGCTTCTGGAGATCCTTCTGCACCCCTGAAGCAGCATCTCCAAGTCCACCACTCGCTTGGATCCGCAGCGGCACCAAGTTAAGCGTCGGCGCCACCAGCTCGGATAAATCAGTTGTGGCAGACCGATTTGCAAGGTAGAGACCAACGACTGTCTCATCGCTGGCGGTCTGTTTTGTCGTCTCGTACGCCCTGGAGAAGGCAGCCAAGAGAAGCGCATCGACCGTCACTCCCGCTTTTCTCGCTTGAGAAGCAATATTCCCAATTGGAACACTTGGCTTAAATATCTCCACCCTGCGTGTCAGATCTGGCGTCTCCAGCATGGTTGACTCGGTGCGCGGAAGGTAGGATTCCCAGAACGTTCTCTGCGCTTGTCGTGACTCCCTATCGAGATCACCGGCGATGAAATCCTTGTAGCGCAATGGAGAGGGTAGAGCGGACTCGGTGCTGGAATACAGCGTCTCGAGATCGCGGGTCAACAGCTGGAGACTTATCCCATCGTACACCGCGTGTAGAAGACGGAGACTAATCGCCTTCACGCCATCCACTTCTTCCACAACGAGGGAAACCGGGTCCAAGAGCGACACCGGCGTCTCAGTAGACTTTCCATATTTGACCGGGTTCTTCTTATCCCTGGCAACAACTTGCACAGCTCGCTCTCCCTCACACTTCACAAACGCAAACACCGTCCTGAGAATAGCATGTCGCTTAGTAAGCGCCTCCCATGCCCTCTCCAACCTCTCCGCATCGACTGCAGCGTCGAGTTTATACTGGAAGTTCGCCTCGAACTGCGCGCCTCCTGTCTGCTCCCAACGTGCCAGCAGGTACAGCTGTCCCGCCGAGACAGGCATGATATCCTCAACATCGTCCTCGGTGAGCCCGATGTCGTTCACCAGCGCGGACTTGTCGATGTGTGAGATAGATGCAGCGATGACACCATCCACATCCCTTGTCTGCGTTTCGATGGAGGTGTTGTCGAGTCTCTGCGCTAGCAAGGCGCCCATCTCCAGGACACTGCTATTCTTCATGATCTCGTTTACTGTGATTCTGATGTCCCGCTTCCTGAGTAGCGAGGACACCTTGATAGCACTGATAGAATCAAGTCCGAGGTGGAAGATACTGTCACCCTTCTCAATATCATCCTCTGGCGTCTTCGAGACTTGAGATAAGATCTCCCGAATAGCAAGCTCCGTCTCACTCCATGCCCCTTCTACCCTCTTCGATGCCTTGGCCACACCATTCACGACCGCCGCCACTGACTCGTTCACGAACGGCGGCAGTCCACACAGCGCCACGCCGCCCTGAGAGGCAACAATCATCTCCCCTCCTCCCCCTCCCACGATTCTCCCAACCAGAGCATCCAAATTCCTCAACAACTTCTCCGTCTCCTCTACCCCCCTCGCCTCATCCCTCGCCGCAATCCTCCACACCAGTTCTCCACCTACAACTTCCATCTCCACACAGACCTTAAACTCCACTTCCGCTTGACTCTCTACTGCCTCTGCAAGTACCTCACCCTGTTCCTGTGCCTTCCCCTGGTATATAAACAGCGTATCGAACAGTGCCCCTCCTTGCCTCCCAGCAAGGGCCTGAGCCTTTCTCAATGGGAAATGTTGGTACGCGCGCATGGCATTGCTGCTCTCCTGCATGTACTGCAACATCCCGGCTCGATTGCCGTGGATGACCGCACGAACAACGACGGTGTTCATGAGGGGGAACATGAGTTCACTTGTTTCCTCGGTGTCCCTGCACGACAGTACGACACCAAATGCGACATCGAGGCGCTTAAGGCAGGTAGCGAGAAGGATAGCCCAAGCCGTCTGACCAAGAGTCTGGAGACTAATGTTGTTTCCTCTGCAGAAGGCCTGCAGATCGTCTAATGGTATCGAAGACGGAATCTCAAACCTGTTAACGCCTTCTGACGCCGGGTTCTGGAGCGGGAACTCCGATTTGGGTAGCCCGCTTAGGGCAGTGCGCCAGTACTTCGTCGCATCGGGTCCGTTGGCGTTGATGAGCTGCTCGAGCGGAAGGCGCACGCTTGGGTTGGCGAGGGCGTGGCCGTTATACGCTTTCTGAACGTTGGCGTGGAGAGCCTGGAGGGACCATCCGTCGTATAGCGCGTGCGAGATTGAGAGAAGGTAGTACCTCTCCTTTCCATGTGTGATATCCACAAGCTCCAGCAAACTTCCCGACCTCGCCCTCTCAACTGCCTCCTCAATAAGTCGCTTGGTCTCGACTCCCAGGTCCGCTGTCTCCGCAACCTCAGCAGCGCGCCAGAGGCTGTTATCAGAAGCAGGACGCACGATTTGCGCAAAACCAACTTCAATCTCCACATCGTCAATCTCCACAAACGAAGTCCGCAGGATATCAAACTCCCTCACCACAACCTCCCACGCCTTCTTCAACCCGTCCATATCGATATCCTCCTTAACACGATACAGCTCATGGTTGAAGTACTTCCTGTATTTCGACGCCTCCATCTCCGCCACCATCCCCTCCTGCAACGGCGTCGCAGGCAGGACCGCCGTTGCACCATTAACCACTTCCTTAGGCAACGACCGCCTCAATCGACGCTCAATCTCATCAATGCTCGTCCCGACCTTCACTGGCCCCTCCTCAAGCTGGATACTCCCCATCATCTTGGCGACGGTCTGGCTCTTAACAAGTGCGCTGACTGAAATCTTGACGCCTTTTTTCTTGAGTCGAGAGGCCAGCTTGATGACATCGATACTATCCAGTCCCAGCGAGAAGAGTGTCGTGTTCGCTCCAATGCTTGCCTCGTCCACTTTACTCAGCTCGGAGATCTGCGTACGAATAACGCTCGCCGTGGGTGTCCACTCAAAGTCCTCATCAGAAGTCGTACCCGGTTGGGTCTCGCCACCGCTCTTCGCTGGTCTTTCCCTCACTGCTACTGCCTCTCCAGAAGCAGCAGGAATAATATCCTCCGGCTCCTTCAGCGCGGCAAGCGCACTCTCAACAAACCCAAGAAGCTCCTCCGCAAGGCCCTCACTGACATACGCCCCCTGCCCCACAATGGCAATTCCAACCTCCCCGTTAGCCATAAGCGTAGCCTCAAACGCAACCGGATAGTCCGCCGTTGCCTCCCCATCCAACTCCTTCCATAATCCTTCTCCCCTCTCCTCTTCCTCACGTTGAAACACAAACAAGCTGTCAAACAACTGCTGTCCTCCTCCACACCACCTCTGCACATCCTTCAACGCCTCATGCTGGTACGGCATGACGCCAACGTTGAACTTATGACACGCCTGGATGAGTTCTTTCCAAGTCATGCCCTCCGCGACGTCGACGTGGAAGGCTAAGGTATTAAGCAGCGGTCCAAGCACCTTCTCCGCGCCACTGAAATCAATAGCACGTCCAGACACCACATTCCCAAACGTCGGTGCTACTGGTGTAGCAAACTTGGCGCGGAAGGCAGATACCCATGCTGCCTGTAGGATAGCCTGGTATGTGACACCCAGCGACTGCCTTAGCGTCTCGAGGTGTCCTAGATCACCCACACGGCGCGAGACACTAACGTCGTCCTCTTGCGGGTTCTCGAGGAGAGGTAATGGGTTATACTCCGCCGTCTCTAGGGCGCTCTTCCAGAACGACTCTGCGCCTTCGGTGGAGGCAAGCGGACCATGAGATAGGGAAGACATGAATGAGGGACCGTAATCCACTCCCTCCGCGTCCTGATACTCTTCCTCCACCTTCCTCAGCAGAAGCGGAAGACTAGCACCGTCATATAGACCATGGAAGACCTCAAGACGCATTACCCTCTTCCCCTCCTCCTCACTCACACCAACCTTCCACGGCCTCGCCAGCGCAGTACCCTTCTCTATGCGAGTGAAATCGGTCTCAACGCCCCACGGCACCTCTCTCGCCTTCAAAACAACCTGTGCGCACCCATCAGGGGTAAACACGAACCCCATTCTCAGCACCTCCAATCCCTGCACAACCCGTCCCCACGCCTCGCGCAACCTCTCCACATCCACATCCCTGGCAAGTTCGAATGCAAAGCGCATAAAGTAAAGCGGCCCCTCACTATCAAGGAATCGGTAGATCATTCCCGCCTGCGCAGCCGTACAAGGCGCCACCGCCTCAACCTCCTGGGTATCAACACCCAACTCCTCCGCAGCACCGAGTAGGTTCCTCTGCGCGAACGCCACAATTCGTTGCTGTGCCTCTAGCACCCCTCCTCCATTGCTCTCACCACTCTCGGAATCAGCAAGCAAAACCCCCACCAACCCTTCAACCCCCGCATTCGCCATCACAACCGCTGCTTTCGCGCCCGCATACCCAGCGCGCTGCAGACGCTGCGAGAGGCCAATAACAGAAATGGAGTCAAAGCCCAACTCAAATATGTTAGAACCGCTCCCCAACTCCTCCACGGGTAATCCCATCGCCTCGGCCAGGACATTAAGTACCTCTCTCTCCTTCCGCGTCCACTGCCTACCAGCCTGCCCAGCAGCACTAAGACGCTGCAGCTCCTCTGTGGAAAGCTCATCATACATCCTCGCCAGCGCCTTCCCATCCGCCTTATTATTCGCTGACAGTGGGAGGGCCGCGAGAGGCACGAAATGAGTGGGGACCATGTAGCCAGGCAAGCGACTTGTACAGGCATCGCGCATCTTTGCAATCATCTCCAAGGGCTCCGCAACGCCAGAGGAAGCAGCAGGCACGAAAAACGCAACGAGCTGCTCCTTAAGCTGTTGGCTATGCTTGAGCACCTGCGTAACCACCTCCTCCACGCCCTCCACCCCGCGCTTAATAACCTCATTAATCTCTGTCAGCTCCAGTCGCTGTCCACGGAGTTTAACCTGATCATCCGCGCGCCCGAGGAACAGGAAACTCCCATCATGGCAGATTCTCACGAGGTCACCAGTCCTGTATACTCTCTCCTCCAGCGCCTTAAGGTAGGGGAATCGCTCCGTCGTCAACTCCGCGCGATTCAAGTATCCCTTCCCGACCAACTTGCCACTAACGCAGAGCTCTCCCACCGCGCCTCGCAGGACTGGCTCGCTCGTTCCGGGCTTGAGGACGAAAGATCCGACGTTCAGGAACTGTGGTCCTATATTCGCAGGCTTCCCGTTCTTGGGGACACGGGGGTACATGGTGACTCCAATTGTCGCCTCGGTAGGTCCATAGCCGTTATAAATACACGCCTTCTCCCCCCACACATCCAGAATATCCTGCCTCAACTGCTCACCACCTGTGATGAAAACCCCACGACACAATTTAGGCACCTCATCAGGGTGCAGCAATCTTGCCAAGCTGGGGGTGAGATCCAGGTGAGTAATTCCTAGGGCGCGAATCGCACCGGGGATATCCTCAAAGATGAGATCTCTCGGCGCGGAGGCGACGCAGATGCCTACACTCCAGCTCCAGAATTGCTCGAGCACGGAGACGTCGAAGTGGAAAGATGCGAACTGGAGCCACTTTGACTCTGGCGTCCAGTGCCCGGCGAATAGATGCTGGAACGCGTACATAGCCTGCACGGCGTTTTCATGAGTGAGTTCGCACCCCTTGGGAGTCCCGGTAGTCCCGGAAGTGTAGAGGCAGTACGACGTATCCTGCTGCTCAATCGGGCGCGACAAGACGGGTGCATCGGTGCTACATCCCCCCAGCAGGTTCGTATCATCCAAATCAACAACCCGAATCTGACTCCCCTCAAACACCCCCTTCAAATTCTCTGCCGGTTTTCCAGAAGTCAACACAACAGTTGCCCCGGAATCCTGCATAATGAACTTAACCCGATCCCCCGGCGCCCCAGGATCAAGCGCCACATACGCGCTCCCTGACTTCATGATCCCGACGATCGAGAAGGAGGCCTCGGGACACTTGTCAAAGCAGATAGCAATCAGCTGCCCTTGCACAGCGCCGAGATTCTGGACAAGACGTGCAATCCGATTCGCCTCCGCGTCCATCTGGGCATACGTCCACGCCTTCGTGTCAGTGCTGGACTCGAGACTAGTCGTGAATTCCAGCGCCACCTTCTCTGGCGTTAGGCGGGCCTGCCGTTCCACGAAACCATGGAGTAGCATTCCCTTGTCTTCAGAATCCGATAGCGTCGGCTGCGCGGGTGGTGTAATCGACAAGATCTCCTCATCACCTAGCCCCGCGAGACTGAGACTATTGTCCTCACCTAACAAATCTCCCAACAACGCCTCAAACTGCCTCAGTATCCCCTCCGCCTGCTCTCCCGGAACCAAGCTCTCCTTAACCGTAAGCTGGAGTTCCATCTCCCCATCATTAGTAGGCAGCATCTCAATCGAGACCGCGAAATCCGCCTCCGCATTCTCATCCACGATATTCCAGACCTCCTCACCTCCCTTCGCTACCTCACTGGGAGCATCAGACGAGGACTTCTGATACGCAAAAAGCGTATCAAACAATCCCCCCATATGGCCCGTATATCTTTGCACATCCGTCAGCGGGGTGAACTCCCACTCTACCACCGTTGCAATCCCCTTCATCACTTTCTCCAACAACTCTTTCTTCCCCTCGCCCACAGCATAGCAAACAGGCACCGTCACAATCGTCGGCCAGGCCACCTCCTCCGCCCCTTCCACAACTCCGCGCCCACTAAGCGTAACACCAAACGTCACGCCCTCCTCACCCGTATACTGCGCTAGCAGCCTCGCCCAGACCGCCTGTCCGAGCGCCTGCACACTAATGCCCTTCTCTCGACACGCCTGTTCAATCTCAGCGACCCTCATCGCCGCGGTCCTCTTGCGGACGATACTCTTCTCGCTGGTGATACGGAGGGGTGTCAGATCGGGAAATTTATGAACAGCGAACTGCTGTCCCGTCCAGAACGCCTTCCTCTTCTCCTCGTCGGCAGGGGAGTTCGAAGTTAATATCGCGCTGAGCAGCGGTAAGAAAGAAGGATACGTCGGGGCCGTGCCATGGAGGTAAGCAGCCTGCACATGTTCAAGAATGAGATGCAGCGACTGCGCGTCGTACAGCGCATGGTGAGCCGTGAACTTCAGGGAGACCTCCCCCTCTCCTCTAAAGACTTGCAGGTACCACGGCCTCTTCGCAAGCTCTTGCGCTCCCAGGCCGACCTTTTCACCTTCATCCACCTCACCATCAACCCACCAAGCCCCCTGCGCCTTCTTATAAACAACAACTGCAAATCCCTCTCCGGTCCCCACAAATCCCGCCCTGAGCACCTCACACTTCTCCACCACAACACTCCATGCCTTCTCCACCCTCTCTAATTCCACATCTGGAGCGAGTTGCAGGGTATACGAGTTCACATACTCCCGTCCATCGCCCCTGAGCGTGAGGGCTAACATTCCACTCTGCACAGGAGTGCACGGATACACGCCCTGTACCTCTTTTGCCAGCTCGCTCCCCAGCTCCTCCTCAATCTTGCCCCTATATTTATCCTCAAAGGACTTGAAATCATACACCTCCTCCGCCTTGTCCACTTCACGCCCACTAGCTGCATCAGCGTGTCCAATCCACCCAGCCAGTTCGCGGACAGAAGGGTACATCAACACCTCTCCCGCCGAGACCTTGTATCCCTCCCCCCTCAACTTCATCGCCACCTGCACCGCATTAATACTATCCAATCCCAAGCGATAAATCGTCGTCCCCCTCCCAATCTCCTCCTCCTTCACCGTTGTAAACCCCGCAATCACATTTCGGACCTTGAGCTCCAACTCGCTCCATTCCTTGCCGGTCTCCTCTTCACCAGACTCCACAGAGCGGCGAGATGCTTTATCCCTCCTCTCCTGCGTCCTTGTCGCCCACTCACTCTTCTGGGCAGGGGGAACAATCTGCTCCCTCGGCTCCTTAAGAGCCGTCGTCAAGAACGCATCGAAGCCATCCAACACCCCCCTAACCTCCTCTTCACCCAGTGGCAAATCATGCGTATGCAGCGTAACCTCCAACACCCCTCTTCCAGGATTCGGCACAATCTCCACCACAACAGGGAAATCCATTCCCCCCCTATCCTCCTCAACAGCCCACACACTCCCATCCATCTCCCTCTCCTCAGTCTGCAGAAGCACAAGACTATCAAACAACCCCTCTCCACCCTCCACCCCAGCAAGCGCCTGCACCCTCCTCAACCCCGCCATCTGCCACTCCACGACCTCCGCATTCTGTGCCTCGAGCTTCCTAAACGCTTCCAAGTAGCTCAGGCGCTGCAGGTCTCGTAGGCGGAAGGGGATGGTGTTGAAACACGGCGCTACGAGCTGATTCAAGCCCTCGACCGGGACGGTACGCCCGGAAACGACGCTGCCGAGACAGATATCCGTGACTTGTGTGCGGTGCGCAAGCAGAGCTGCCCAGGCAGTCTGGCAGACTGAGAGGAGAGGTGCGGAGTTATGTGCTAGTTTGTCCTCAATATCCTCCAGACTCATGGATAGGGCTTTCTTCAAGACGTGGTTTTGTCTTGGCACCTCGTTCTTCTTCTTCTCCACCGACGGTAATGTAAAAGGCACAGGCTGAAAGTTATGCAGAAGAGACTTCCAATACGCATCCCCCTTCCCTGCCTCAGCCGTCTGCGTCACATACCTCAAAAACTCCCCAAACCTCACTGGCGCCCCCAGCTTCTCGCCCGCTAGGTAGTGCTCCACCTCTTCGTAAAGCAAGCCCATCGCGAACCCATCATAAAGCGCATGATGCATCGCCAGCACCACCTTGACCTCCTCTCCGCCGGCGACGCGGATATACGTCAGTCCCCACGGCGGACTCAGCGCGCCGCCGTTGTCGAGTTGCCAGTCCACGCTCTTGCGCATCACGGCTTCGACACCCTCGGCGTCGGGGACATCGATAGTCTCAGACTTGTGCGAGAAGCCATCTAGCACGACCTGGCAAAACGCGTACTTTGCATGATCCGCGCGAACGAAGACAGTGCGTAAAATCTCGTGTCGACGGACCATCTCTGACCATGCGGATTCGAGGTCGGAAATGGGAACTTTGAGTTCGAGGAGGACGCGGTTGACGTATGCGCCTTCTTCTTTATCGGTGGCTGATGACTTGGTAGCATCGGCGTCGCTGGACCCTGACAGCTCGCTGGCTGCAAGCATGGCTTCTTGCAAGGGCGTGCAGGGGAGGACGCTCTCGACGCCCCAGCCTTTGGTGGCGACGAGGTCACGTACTCCTTGCACCAGCTCGGGAGCGAAGTTGAAGTCCGACTCCTTTCCATGCACGCCATTCGACCCATTCGTCATCTCTCCATTCGCTTCACCATTAACCTTCTCCCCATTAACCTTGTTCCCCTTGGCTTTCCCCTGTGCCTCAACCCACCCAGCCAGTCTCCTCACACTCCCAAACCTCAACACCCCCCCAACATCCACCTGTACACCCCCCTCCTTGAGTTTCCTAACCAGACCAATCGCAGCAATTGAATCGATCCCCAGCGCTGCAAAAGGGGTATTCGGTTTCACCACCGCGTCTGGGGATTTGCACACCGCAGTCACGGCGGAGAGGATTGTGGATTCCAGGGGCGTCCAGGGGCTGGACTGAGTAGAGGTTGAGGGGTTGACGTAGGTAGATAGTTGCGCGGGTATAAGAGAGCCGTATGTTAATTTGAGGGACTCATCATCAACATCCCCAGCTTCCGTAACAGGAAGCGAGGAGACGGGTATAAGATGACTTGGCACCGCATAACTCGGCACCTCAGCATCCAAGGCAGTGTAAATCCCCTCCAGCAACTCCTTCTTCACATCCAAGACCTTACCCTCCCCCTTCTCATCGCCGCGGTCGCAAGGTGTGAAGAAACCCACCAGCTTACCCCCCACCACACGAACCACGCACTCCCCTCCCACCGCCTCATGGGACAGCACAACACCTTCCACTGCCCTAGCATCGATTCTCCGTCCAGCTACCACGACTTCCTCGCCAATCCTCCCGCTGTAGACAACTTCGCCGCCAGGGAGAAGTCGAACAAGATCGCCTGTGCGTACAAACCTTCCATATGTAGGATGTTCGACCAGGCGCCCGCCTTCGATGGCACCTTCTTCGATCCCCGGGAAAGAGACACAAAGCTCGCCCTCCGCTCCAAGCGGCAGGACCACAGCCTCGTTCTCTGAGGGAGCGATGACCAAGACCTTAACCCTAGATCCCACACGGCCAATAAACCCCCTCACCTTCCCATCAACGGGGCGTTGCGTGCTGATCAACCCATCTCTCCCAGTCACCAGGCGGGCGATCTGAGCCGCTCTCCTATCCACTCCTCTCTTCGTCGCTACAGATTTCTCGCCATTAGTACCATTAGTAGTAGGGGAACTCACCCCTTCCCAAATCGCCAGTTCCTTCTTTCCCACACTCGCACCTGCAGCTGCCTCTACCTCACCCTGAATCATGGAAGACACAACACCCTCAAGCTGTCTCAACAGCACCCCAACCATCGCCGGGGTAAGGATAGAAGTCTGGTAATTAGCATCGAACCTCACCTTCTCCTCCGCCCTCCCCGGCGTAACCTCAAGCGTAAGCGCAAACTCAAGATAATCCCTCGCCGTCAACAACTCCACCTTCTTCTTCCCCCCATCCGCACTCTCATCAGCAAGACTCCTCTGCCAAATCACCAACGTATCAAACACACCCCCCTCACCCCCCTCAACAATCGACAAAATCTCCCTCAACCCAACCCCCTCACTCTCAACATGCCTCCTCATCACCCTCCCCATCTCACTCAGCACCCCACTTACCTCGCCACTCGTATCGATGCGCACAGGTAACGTAGCAATACACGGCCCAGCCATCTCCTCCACGCCTTCGACATCGACTTCTCTACCCGAGAAGACGGCACCGAAACAGACGTCCGCTGCTCCCAGATACCTCGCCAGCACGAGGGCGTATGCAGTCTGCACCAATACCTGACTGCTCACCCCGTGCTTCGCAGCAGCGTTATCAAGGTCGCCGGTGGACACACCCGTCGTGTAATTAGCGATATCCAGCCCCCGTTCCACCACCGCATCAGCGTGGAAACTCGGCAGCGAGCGCGGCAAGAAGTGAGCGAGGTGGTCTTTCCAGTATTGTCTCTGTGATTCCATGGGGCGCGAGCGCAGGCGGAGTGTGTATTCGACCATATCCCGAAATGGGGGTCGGCTGGGGCTGGGTTTCTGGTCTGCTTTGGCGGCGATTTGGCTGTTCTTGCTGGTCTGGCCCTTGGGAAGGGAGGCAGGGGAGGATGAGGTGGATAAGATGGTTTCGAGGTCCTTGATGAGTAGTTCCAATGACCACCCATCGTAGAGCGCGTGGTGAATCTCTACGCTCACCAGTACCCCTCCTCCACCCTCGTACTTCTTGACTCCCATCCTGAGCGGCCTCAGCATATCCAGCCCCCCTTTTCTCCCTTTCCCCTCTTCATTACCAGACAGCACACTGACCTGTCCCTCGGACAAACTCGGCCAGACAACCTGCGAAAACGCGCTATATTCACTCTCACACTCCACGAATCCAGTTCGGAGTATGGGGTTGCAGTGTGCCAGTTCCCGCAGAGCATGGACTACACTCTCCGTCTCCACACCCTCAACGCGCAGCTCCAGAAAATTGCAGTAAGCAGCGGAGTCCACAGCGGTCTCGAGTAACATCGCGTCCTGAAGCGGGGTACAGGGCATAACCTCAACGCTCTCCTTGGTGCCCATCTCAGCAAGAAGATCCCGAACTGTATCCTGCAGCTCCGAGAAATCAAAGACCTCCGGCTCAGCCTCAGCATCACCAGGCTGCGCGAGCCGTTCTTCGCAGACCCTCGCGATACCGCGGAGGGTCTCCGCTTCCAGGATCTCCGTCGCCGAGATCCTCAACCTCGCGCTACGGAGATGGGAGGCAAGTCTAATCGCCGTCAAAGAATCGAGTCCATACGTCACCAACCTCTTCCCCGGCGCGACCTTAGCCTTCAACAACGCCCTAACCGCCCTCTCCACCACCTTCTGCACTTCTCCTGCTTCCTCCTCATCCCCATCCTCCTCGGCGCGGGAAGCAAGGTACTCCCCCTCAAGCCTCCTCTTATCAATCTTCCCCGACGGCAGATACGGGAACTCCGTCATCACGACCACCTCGCTGGGTACCATGTAGCGCGGTAACCACTTCTCGCACGTCTCCATCAGCTCCTCGACTACGACTTCGCTGTCCTTGCCCGCGCGCGCGAACACGATAAGCATTCCCTCCAGCACGCTCGCGAAGGCGAGCTCGATGCCTGGGTGCTTGTAGACCACCTCCTCGATCTCGCCGAGCTCGACGCGCTGGCCGCGGAGCTTGACTTGCCCGGCGCTGATGCGTCCCATGACCTCAATCGTGCCGTCTTCTAGGATCCTCCCCTTGTCACCGGTGCGATAAGCCGGTTCGCCCTCATAGCTTACAAAGGCAGCCTTGTTCTCCTTCTCCCTATTCAAATAGCCGTCTGCCAACTGCGTGCCGCCTAGGACCAGCTCGCCCACCTCGCCGACGGGGAGGATATTAAGCGTCGCCGCGCTCTCCGGATCCGCCGGGTCGGGGATGGAGGCGATGAAGCACGACACGGTCGAAAACGGGCGGCCGATATTCCCGACCTTCGAACCAGCAGCCATATTCGTATATGCCGTACAATGAATCGCCGCCTCCGTCGGGCCATACATTCCATACAGCATCCCCGGCCTCTCATCCGAGTACCCGAACTCATCCACCACCGGCCTGGTCAACATCTCCCCAATCGTCAACAACAATTTCAAGCCCGGCACGTTGGCGCGCCTCAACAACAACGATCCCACAACCGTAGGCGTCAACTCGCACCCATCGACCTCCAACAAATTAATCGTCCCCGGGAGGTCATTCAGCATCCTCTCCCTCTGGCAGGCGATCAGCGTCGCGCCCCGGAAGAGGGGGAAGAAGATCTCAAACACCGAGACGTCGAAGGAGGGCGCGGCGAACTGGAGGAAGCGCGAGAAGGAGGGGATGAGGATCTCGTGCGCGAGGAGGGATTGCGTTGCAGCGCGGTGGCTGACGCCTACGCCTTTGGGGAGACCCGTGGAGCCGGATGTGTACATCACGTACGCCAGCCTGTCCGTCGTCGTTTGCATCCCCTTCCTCTCCTTCCCCCCGTTCACCCCATCCCGTCCAGCTTCCAGTTCCCGCGGAATCGGAAAATACTCATCCACCAAAACCGGCGTCGGGCCCCCCTCCCACGTGACAGCCTCAGCATTCTCCCTCGTGGAAACGATGAGTTTCGCCTTGACGTCCCCCGCGATGAATTTAATCCGCTCCTTGGGGGCGTCGAGGTTGATGGGGCAGAAGGCGGCGCTGACCTGCAGGGCGGCAAGCTGGGCGATGTAGAGGGCGGGGGATTGGGGGAGGAGGAGGGGGATGATGATTTGACTCCCGTCAGAAGAGTGGGGGGCGTCAGTGGTGTCGTCCTGGCTGGAGGGCCGAAGCACATCCATCAATCTAGCAGCCAGCCCATCGACACAGCGCCGTAACTCCCCATACGTGTACCTACACCTCACATCCCCATCCTCGCCCTGACCCTCTGGGCCCAAAAAGTCCAGCGCCGGCGCATCGACGTCGTCCCAGTTGACGAGATTATGTAGCAGGTCTGGGCCGGGGAGGAGGGGGGGAT